>ML797415.1:57939-70653 GCA_009831015.1 Picea engelmannii
CTTGTACTTGAACATTTAAGTGGGGTAAAAGGAGGTTGCCCCCTCGAAGAGGCTTATTATCTGAAATTATCTCTTTTTCAAGGCGTTGAGTACTTTTCCTGAGGTTTTTCTATGCTATATTGATGTTTGGTTCTTAACACAAGGTCACTCGACCATTTTTTCATATTTAGGGAGTCTGAAAAGAGCTTAACTATGGACTCTGAGGGGGCTCCTTTTTAGTAAGTAATCTCCAAGCCCCAAAAAAGAGATAAACCAAAACCAGGGAGAATGTTCCTTTTTCGAAAATTTAGTGCCTCGGGCCCGAAAAAGGGTTAAACTTACCCCTTCGAATACTCTCCTAGTGAACCGAAGTTCCTAGGGAATACCTTTATTCGTAAAATTAGTCATCTGAATTGAAAAAGGGGTAAAATACCACCAGACAGATGTGCCTTCAAATTTGAGTTTGGTGAGCGTGAAGGGAAACAAGATCGCTCGACAATATTTTCATTTTTAGAAATTCTGAAAAGGTCTTAAATAAGACTCCATGGGGGATTCTTTTCTCAAGTAATCCAAACGAGATCGAAAACAATAAATAAAGTCTCATTGGATGTTGCTTTTAAAATTGAAGCGAGCTTGAAAGACAACAAACCATGCTCTTTAGGGAGTCTCGTGGGTAAAGCCAAGAATGATGACTAGAAAGAAGAATGAGGCTTTAATACATAATCATGGTGGGACTAACAAGGACTCCCAAGCCTAATAATAAAACTCGCAGCATGGACGCAAAAATGTAGCAAAGGATATACCTAAGTAATTTATGTAGAGGTAGGCTCTACCACCTAATTATGACACTTATAAAGAAGTTGAGAAGGTTCTGTGTCACACTTTGGTGGGATCGTTCCAATGGAAAAGTGGAAAAATCAACAATATGCATAATGCAGGGAGTGAAAACCTAACCTATATGCAAAAGTTGAAAAAACAACTTTTACCATGGGATGATATAGGTGTAACCCATCTCAAGAAAATCACCAAATGGAAAGGACAAGTTCATCATAATGACCCAAAGATAACTCAAAAGAGAACTCAAGTAGATACTAAGTCAATATTGGAGGAAAAGGGGACCAAATTAGGGTAAATTGGGCCAACAAATTCTATAAATAGAGGTGGACAACTAATTTTTACCATTGCAATTCAGAAAATAACCAAAAAGGTCAAAAACCCTCTTCCTCAAAACACGAATTCAAGGAGCTACAATGGATGAAAAACCCTCACACTTGGACCAAGTAAGTATAAATCAACCTCACATTTATTTTAGTTCATTTATTAAGTTTAATTTTATGTTTTGGAGGTGCATGCTCTTGTAAAAGGGTCATGTCTGCATGTATGCAGTCTGTCCATGCCTAGCCCGCATATGTACGCATGCAGAGTAATACGCAGCCTGCGTACATACGCGACTATCTTAAAGACAACCCACGTATGCCCTCTTTAATGCTAAAAAAGAAACAAACAAAGACTAAAACCCCTCCAAATTTGTGTGTGACAGGATGTATGTTCACTAGAGAGAAAGGGAACATGCGGAGCTTGATGTTTTGGTCGAGGAGGATCCCAGGGCCATTTCTATGCTAAAATAGTGTGGCATGTGGAAATTCTTCCAATGTCCATTCATGAGGACACAACTGATGTTGCTCAATGCTTTGGTAGAGTATTGGCATCTTGATGCAGAGGAATTTATGCTAGAGCGTCAATCACCGACCCCAACCACATAGGACATTTACTTCTTGACCAACCTCTCTAGGAGAGGCGAACTGGTCAATCTGAGGACCTTTCCTCCAGGGCCATATAACATTGAGGATTACAATGGGATGTACTATGAGGCTGGTACTAATAAAGTAGGTTCTTAGGTGTCGATTCACAAGATTACCAGCCTCCACCTTCGCATCGTATTATTTATGATTGGGCGGATCACAGAATTTGCAACACTCCATCAGGCCTCTCGTGCATAGATGCATTGTGTAGTTCAGTGTTTAGAGGCTAGCATTTTTTACTGGAGTAACACCATGCTAACATGCATGAAGAAACAAACAAATTTTCGTAGGAGGACAAACAATAAATTTGGTTTTGACACAGTTTTATGTGCTTTCTTCTTCTTCGAGAGTGCCTAGTCTTAATCTGAGGGAGACAGTACGAGGACATATTTCCTCCTTTCTGACATTGTGCAAGTGGGAAGTTTTTTTGCCTAGATAGGGTGGAGGAAGAACCCAAGAGGCATTTGATGACAAATTCTTTGACTGGTGGGCCTGTCATATTCCATTCATAGAGGACTATCCCTATGTAGGGATTAGTTTTATGAGATATCCTAACATGCCTGTTCCCCCTAGTGAGGAACGCAACGAGATAGGTAACACATTTTTGAAGTTATTAAATTTTTTAAAATTTTATATATTTTCATTTTTATGTGTATGTCAGGGTATTAACTTAAAGATATGTTATATACAAATGTGGGACCTATTCGACCAACATACTTCACCAGGACTAGGCGTCGTCCTCGACCAGAGGTCGGATCAACAGGAGAAGGAGGACCAAAAACTATAGGAGGACCCCCATATGGAGAGGCTGAGAGAGTGTTGGAGCGAGTAGAGAGAAACATCATGGTGCTTACTCGTGCAGTACCCATGGCAGAGATCGAGGATCTTCCCCCTTCTATGCAGCCAGATGTAGTGGGGGTGCCCAACACTTGGGTCCAGCTATTCCGACGTCTTATGAATGTCATGGTTCACTACAGTAGGTCCAATAGGCATAGACCTTAGATAGTGTTGGACCACTTATATGCCGAGAGAACGTTTTGTACTATGTATTTGAGGGCTTAAGCCCAACAATGTATACCAATTATTTTTGAGGATTTAATGCACCCTTTGTACTCATGAAACTATTTGTTTTGGATATATATATATATATATATATATATATATATACATCATTTTTTTCTTATGGATGACATTTTTACAAATGTATTTACATGTGTATGTGATCAAAAATCTGGACCAGGGGTCAAAATTTAGCTCAAAAATCAAAGTTCTCAGAATTTCCTCAAAACGAACGGGTGCATATCCCTCATCGTCACGAACCCAACACAACTCGTTTGGGTTCAAACGAATGTCAGATGAAAGAGATATCGTGATCTGTTCGAATCACCAAACAAGCAAAAAAAATTGTGTTGACTGTACAATCTGTACAGTCCGTACGGATGTTGACGTGGCATGTCCATACGCTAAGGTGGTAGTTGACGTGGCAGATATTGGTTGGAAGATGTGGATGAATAGTCTGCTGACACATGGCATATTTTTTCCAATGGTTTGGTGCCACGTGGCCCAGTCGTGGGTTTCCACGTTGCACCCTATTATTGGTTGGTTGTATAAAACTTTTATGGAGTCCACCGAACTCGACCTCATGACCTCCACATGCATGCAACATTTTGGAAATGGTCGCCCAACTAGCGCGCCATACATTGTTCCTTGACATATATATGAGTTTATATGTATTTAAATTTACATTGATTTATGGTTGGCGCGGGGGGTTGGGCTGGGGCTTAGCCCCAACCCGCGGTTTCAGTGGTTCACACATATGACTAGTGGATTCACACGCACATATTTCAAATGGAATCCAGCCCTCGATTTCGGGCACCAATGCATATGACCCGACCCCTATACAAACGCACGAGAAATATTTTTTAAAACGATTATACAACCATTCGACCGACACTTGGCGGTTTTTCATTGGTTCAAAACTCAGCCCTTTTCATATTTGCACGAGGTCACATGGTGACCCTTGTGACCACGGCCTATGCGGTTTGGGGTCTTAATACCATTAACGGTTCGATAGTTTGACCGTTTTTGCGGTTACACGCCGGTGCTAGGTTTTACCACGAGTTTTTTCATGTGTGCTAGGTTGGACGTACAGAGGTGCGTTTTGGCGAACCAGAGACAACAAGCTTGAAGGAAGAAAATGACAGGAGGCCTATCTTCTTAATTTTTTGGCCAAATGAGGTGCCAAAAAATCCCAGCTAGGGGTTTTCGGACGTTTTGAATCCATTGGCACTGTTTTCAAATCCATTTGAAGACTTATTTTATAGTTTTTTCACCATTGAAGTTTCAGAGAGCTCTAGGGAGCTTGAAGCCCTCATTGATTGAGGTCATGCTAAGATGAGCCCATGTTTATTTTCTGTGATTGAATAATCATGTTTGGATAATTATTATGCTTTGAACACTTTGGGATATGTTTCATATCCATTTGAGGACTTTTACAGGTATTTTTTCCACAAAGAAGCTCAAGGAAGCTTAAGGCCACATGTAGAAGAGGTCATGCCCGGATGAGCCATGATCCGTTTTCAGAGCTCTATTAGTCATTTTTGGGGTTTTTATGTATTCTGAACCCAATGGTACGGTAATAAAATCCATTGGAGTTGAGAAGCATCTTGTAAAATAATATTTGACAAATTAATCGCAAAGAGCCAAGTCCATTGAAGGAGGCTCAAGGAGATGTAGCCCAGAGAGGGGTGAACTCCTTTATCATGTTGTTCTTGTTGTGAGTGTTTGTTGGTTATTATTTGCTGCAAGTTATTTTTTCTATTGTATTTATGAAAAAAACATATTTAATCTTGCAAACACCTCACACATAACCATTTAAAAGAAGCATGAATTTTAACACATAATTTATCTTTCATAACAAAGACATTGAGAAAGGTCCTATAAAGTTTATTTTTAATCAAGTAGAGGGTGCTTGCATAGCATAACAAGTTAGCCCATTATTTTTAGATCAGTATGTGTGTGTTTTATTTTTACCTGTGAGAAAAATGCCAATATAATACTTGATTAGATAATGTATATGATCTAGGTGGATAATGGTGGCCACCCACCTTTTCCAATTGACTCAAAACAATTTTCTGGCAATTTTGGTAATTTACTATTTTCAGTAGTTTTTAACTTCCAAGGACATTTTGAGGTCCTAAATGAAGGTTTTTTGGGATATATATTCTCAATGATAGCCGAAGTCTCAAATTGATCCCCCTAAATTAATCTCCTCGATGATACCTTTCCAATGAGCTATTGTGCGCCCCAAATGAATATCGTATGCCAAAGTTACGCCCCTGGGAAGTTGATACACCAAACTACCCAAAACAAGGTCCACAAAAATGTTGGATTTTCATCTTCCGGGGTTAGGGTTTTGGATTTTATTTATGATAAAAAGGCCTTTTGAGACTCATTGTAAAATCATATTCTTGCGAATGCAAGTAGTGGACAAAACTCTTCTCATAGATAAGTTGTCACCATTCTAGCGAGTCTTTCACTCTGTATTTTTACAGTCTTTGTACATTTTCGCTCATTAATAGAAAATTGTGTATTATTGTATCTCTGTGTTTATGGTTGCATCTCTGATACATTTATGTTATATTATTGGATATCTGAGATATCTCTGTACATTGCTTTATTATATCTCCGCTCTCATTTCGTGCCGAAAATAATCCGGATCAGTGGTATCAGAGTAGGTTGCTCTTAATCATTTTTTTCAGTGCATGTCCCTGACGAGGTCCGAGTATAGCAAGTTGGGTCTAGAGCTTATCTCTCTTGAAGACAATCACTCTCGCATGCCCAAGAAACCCTCCATGGTGGAAGAAAATAAAATCAATGGAGCATACGCTTTTCTCAATCTGTTGCTTGAGCAAGCTCTCACGCGACAGAGGGACGAAATGATGGAGAATTTTTCCCACATCCTTCAATGTCTGTCGATAGAAACAAGCGCATATTCATCAAACAACCACTTTGGAAGCACATATCCTTTCAAGGTACAAGTTAATTTTGATATTCCCATATTTGAAGGTTCGATAGATGCAGTTGCCGTAGACAAATGGTTAAATATGTTAGAAGGTTATTTCTCTGTTCATATTTTTTTCGACAAGGAAAAGATCACCTTTGCACTCCTTAAATCTCTCCCCCATGTCAAACCTTGGTGGGAAACTTACTGGGAGAAAAGTTCCATAGAGGAGTCTGGAATATATGGGTTCGAGCCCACTTGGGATTTTGTTGTGGATGCGGTAAAGGAACAATATTACCCTGTTAGAAACTATGAAGACCAATACATGAGATGGACTACACTGCGGCAATAGAGGGGCCAAGAAGTTCCAGAGTTCACCAATACCTTCCATACCTTGTGCACCAAGCTGGGTATCAAAGACTCTGAATGACATTTGGTTCTGAAATACCATGGGGCTCTACACAGATACATCCAAACTGAAATGGATTTTCTGGACATCTCATCACTCGGTGCTGCTTATCGATATGCTGTTAAAATCGAGTAGAAATTTAAGCACCAGAAAAAATGAGAGTTTGGGTCTGAAAATATGCAACAACCAAAGTATGATAAAGATGGCCCTAACAAACAGTCTCCTGAAAACCAGCCCAAGCCATAGGAAAAGAACAGTTATGGGAAGACAAACAAGGACACTAGAAAATGGTGCGATTTCCATAAAATCCCCTGCACATCACTGAGGAATGTCACTCAAAACAGTCATTAGTGGCCGAAATCAAAGACAAGGAGCTGAACCCTGATTCAGAATATGATTATGAACATACTAGTAAAAGACAGAGCATTGATGCAGACCCCACTGTTATTGTCGCGACCGTAACAATTCAACCAGAAGAACCAACAGATCCTAAAGAGGGGGAGCACCTTTATCATTCAAAAATGTGGGTGAAGGGGACCCTGCTACATTTTATTGTTGATAGAGGAAGCCATAATAACCTCATCTCAGCAGAGGCTATCAAACAGTTGGGATTGTCGGCAACACCACACCCATAGCCATACAACATCAAGTGGCTTTGCCAGGGACGAGATCTCTGTGTCAGCCAATAGTGTCAATTGTCATACAGCATCAAGCCCTTCAAGGATGAGGTATTATGTGATGTTTCCCCACTGGATGTATGTGATGTTCTCTTGGGCCAACCATATATGTGGAAGCGCCATGCTAATTATGAGTCTTGACCCCGCAGTGTCATTGTTTCTCTGTGGGTTCATCTCTATAGAAAATCAGAGGTAGTTCTGAATACTGTTCCACCTAAACAATGTTGAAAGGTAGTATCTCATACTACAAAATTTAGCTTCTTCACAATCTGTTCAAAAGGTGAATAGAAGGATACTGCAACCACTACAACCTCGACCCAAACACCTTATATCAAACATAAGCAAGTCAACAAGATTGCAACAAAGTGTAGAGATTCCTTCTACACATAATCATCTCATGTAGCCAGACTGGTTAAAAAGGTCCAACCCTTCTAGCCACATGTTCGTGACAACCTTCAACAAGCTAAGCAACGCAACTTCTCCAAAAAGGTAAGCAGTTTCGCAAGATGCAGATTCAACAAATGATTTTCCCTCTCCCCCAGGCACTCAATGCAATGGATACCATTTCTTCCTAAGCAGGGAGGATTGATCCAGGTGGATATTGGTCCTCGTCAATGTTAAATCTCGACATAGCTTCGACCCACTTAGTGAAGTAGTCTAATACTACGATGATATAGTGATGCCCCCTAGCAGAATTTGGGTGACATGTAGTGAAATCAATCCCCCACTTGGTGAAGAGACCGGTGGAAATAACCGAGAACATAGGAGATGGGTGTGCCCACATCGTTTGAAAGAATATTTGGCACGGGTGACACTTCTTTACTGCCTCAACACAATCTTTGATTAACGAGGGCCAAAAGTATCTGGCGTGAAGAATATTTTTGGTTTTCGCCAACTGAAACAGATGACCACCACACACTCAGGTGTGACAGTCGTTCAAAACAATCTTTTCTTCTTTGTGAGTAAGACATCGTTGAAGAATGTAATCTACCCCTCAACGATACAAAGTGTCATCAAGGATGAGATAGTTCCGCGCTTGGTTGCGTATTCATCAACCCTCATTGCAAGAAACAAAAGAGGGGCACTTCAAAGTATGAATATACACAAGTATATCTCCATACTAGGGGTCTGAAGATGCGAGAAAAAAAATATCTCCATTAATTGGTGACTCTTCGGGGGAAATATCACCACTTTCAACTAGAAGTTTCAAGATTAACTCCGTAAAGACCAAGGAATTTTTAGATTTCGCCGAAACAAAATCGAAGTCAAACTCTTGCAGGATAACCATCCATCGATTGATTTTTCCATCGATGAATTGTCACATTAACACATATTGAAAGGGGTTGATGACAACAATGATGGTGTTCTTGCAAAGTAATATATAGTGACAGAACCGTTGGACAGAATGGACAACTGTCAAAGCGAGTTTCTCAATATGTGAGTAGTTGAGTTCTGGTCCAACTAGGCCTCAACTAAGATAATATATAGTGTTCTCTTAAAGCACATCATCCTCTTGGACCAATACCATGCTGATTGTAGACTCTACAATAGCCAAATACAACAAGAAATCCTTTCCATATTTATGAGGACCAAGCAGAGGGGCATATGTCACAGCGCGTTTCAATGCATCAAAAGAGCATTGAGTTGCTTCATCCCAACAGAATGAGACTCCCTTTTTTAAGAGACACATGAACCCTTTCATAAGCTCAACATAATTAGCCACAAAATTCCGAAGAAAAATTGCTTTCCCCTATAGACTGTGAAGCTCGGGGATTGTGCGCAGGGGAGGAAATCAGACTATTGCCTCAACCTTTAGAGGATCGACCATGATCCCTCTTTTTGACACTATGAAACCTAATAAACGACCAAATGTCACACAAAAAATGCACATGTTTGGATTCAAGTAAATTCGATAGTAGCGACACCTCTCAAAGATTAGTCGTAAATGGGTAGGATGATCGGATATATTGCGAGAATGTGATTCTAGATCATCTAGGTATGCCTCAACTATGTTTTTGAGGTCATGAAAATCAAATGACATGGCCCGCTGAAAATTAGCTCCAGAATTCTTCAGGCCAAAAGGCATTTTTCGATATGCGAAAGTACCCCAAGTAAAAATAAAATTCATTTTATGTTGGTGGACTCGGGCTTGATATGAATTTGATTATACCCAGAAAAACTATCCATGAAAGAAACTACCTTACAACCTACACATTCATTGACGATCTGGTTAATAAACGGGGTTGGAAAATTGTCTTTCTGGCAATCTTTGTTCAAGTCGCAGAAGTCCATACATACGCAGATCGTTCCTTGCTTCTTGTTGACAGGAACATGGTTCGATACCCATTCCATCAATTGCACAGGGTAGATGAAACCAAATTTGAGGATTTTCTCTACTTCAGCCTTTATCATTGCTTCTTTGTGAGGATTAACTAGGCAAAGATTCTTCAGACCTATTTAACATTAGGATAAGTTGTGATTTCGTGTTCAACAATTCGTGGGTTGATTCCTGGCATATCCTCATAAGACCAAACAAAAATGTCATGGAATTATTTAAACAATTATGTGTATATTTGAATCTCTTTGGGAGAGAAATCTGCTCTGACGAAGACATTTTCCACGACGCCAGGGGTTTTGGAGATATTGATAGGAATCGTCTGAGCAATACTTTCCATGTTACCCTAGGCGAATATTCTGTGCATAGCTAGAGGTTTAATAGGACAAGGGTTATCTCCATTTATGGTCGTAACAAACTCTCTTGCCTCTATTCTTCTGAGCTCGGGTAAGAAGTAAGATCTATGATGAATATCATCCCAAGGTTTGTCTGGATTAGTCATTGCTTCCAGGATCACCTCGCCAGAGGGAAAGACTAAGTCCAAAGGGTTGTGAGTGGCAAGAGAGTGACAATGTTGTATGAAACCTCATCAATGCATAAGGGTATGGCCATGCCAAGGTTCCCTACCCCTTCCATCAAATATGATGGGGAAGGTAAAGTCCACGGGTTGTGAAAGTAGCTTGTTTTAAAATACGACTCTTGAAAAATTGTAGCCTTCGGCTGGTTAGGGACAGCCTAAAAAAACCTAACTTCATTAGAAGGCGACAGATAATCGAAAGTTCCCATCAAGGACGGAAACAATCCGACACCTAAGTTGGCAGTGCCTGGTTGCGAGTTATCAATCACTGGGACTGTGGATGCCCCCGATGAAGGGTCAGGATGGGAGAAGGACAACTGATCAATGGTTATAATCCAACCTTCATGAGGAAAGCATAAGACCCAAAAAATAGTGTCTACAACTGCATTCATTGCGTAAGTCAAACTCCTCCCTAACAAAAGATTGTAGTCGAGAGGTGCATCGACTACTTCAACCTCGACGCACACATTTTTAGCCTCCAACTACATAGGGAAATAGGGAATTATAACATGTGGTCTGAACAACCGACCTTCAAACGCAGTAAGCAATGTAGGAGATAGAGCCAACTCAGGCTGGTCAATGTCCTTCAAACATGCCAACGACATCACGCAAGACAAGGCACCACTACGCTTCAACAATTTTGTGGTGTACGCCACTACTATCTGAAAGGTGACATGGTGGGGAAGACGAGGTTTATGGTTAATAGGATAAAAAATGATCATTCCTGAGTTACTGGGCACAATCGCTCCCAAGGCAGAGAAAAAAGATTTTCTCTGTGACGGGAAACTCTAGACAACCTCCATAGCAGACATAACACAAGGAGTTTGTGCCAGATCATCCACGATGGAGTAATCCTGAGGATCCCTTGCGTTTGGGTTGTGAGAATCCTTTTTGAACGCATATTTAGGGATGCGAATCATCGTTTCTCCCACTTTATTCTCAATTTTAATAAGATTCAATGGGTTGGAGTCCTCTTTTCCCTTCTCAACAGATTCTAGTGTTCCGTAGTCGCGAGCCCTAGTCGATAAATGAGCTTTGACTTTCATCATATAATTTTTTGCGGTCGGGTTTTTTGGATTAGGTGTGGGGGGTCCCTGACTGCCCCTAGCCATGCTCGTGGATGTAGAAGCTTGAGACATATTTTTCCCTTGTGGAAAAGGGTTTTCCAACACAACATAATGTTGTTGTGCCAATATATTTTGGGCTTCCGCAATACGAGGGCATAGGTGAGTCAAGTGGTCATTGGATGATCTACCTCTTCCTCTAATTGAAACTTTATATCTAAAATATTGATCAGAAGAGATGGTAGCTAATATATTCAGCCTTTGTTCATGGATTTGCAGGGAACCCATAAGCTCATCAAGGCACATTTGAGTTAAGTCCTTTGACTCTTCTATTGCTACAACAATAGGATCAAATCTGGGAGGAAGACTTCTCAAGGTTTTTTCTATAATTCTTTGATCCTCAAGAGTGTCTCCATTAGTTATAATTTGATTAACCAAGCTCATAGTGCTAGTAAAGAAGTCATTCAGTGACTTAGACTCCTTCATTTGCAAATTTTCAATATCTCTTCTTAACAATTGTAAATTGACAAGCTTTACCTTGTTGTTTCCTTGGTATGTATTTTGCAAAGTATCCCATGCTTGCTTGGGTTTTGTAGTTTCTTATATCCTTGGAAAAATGGAGTCTCATGTAGTTTTTTGTATAAAGTAAAGAGCCTTGGCATGCTTCTTCCTGTTATCCTTTAGTGTGTTCCTCTCAACTTGAGTGAGTTCATTGAATGCAACATGTTCTGCAAGCTCAAGGAAACCATTTTCAACAAGCTCACACAACTCTTGAGAGCATAAAATGGTATTCATCTTGATGCACTAGAAATCATAATTTTTCCCATCAAACTGTGGTACTTGCTACCACATGTTGATGCTAGTCATCTTAAAGAACCACAATAGAAACACAAAACACCTCCTAAAACCTTCTAAAAAAAATAGAGTACTTCAGACTGTTGTATATGCAGAAAAAATCGGATCTATATTGAAAACAAAGTTCAGTTATATTTAGTGTTGCTGCACACTTCTTCTTCTCTGAAAATACCTTCTACTCTCCTCTTCTACTATCTAAAATGAACAAACTTCTACTACTTATAAAAAACAGAGCTAGAAAATATTCTAACCACTATGACCACATGCATTAAAGCTTTGGTGATTAACTAAAATCTATTTAACAAGATCAATAGTTTTCTTGGGTGAAAGTCAAAACAGGCTCTAGGGAATTTATTTCACTGTTGTGTATGATTTGATGAGTGCAGATTAGATTGATCATCAAACTTATCTTCAAAAAAAAGATGAAAATCTTTGTCTCTAAATTCAATTATATTGTTTTGAATTCAAAAACAAAGTTAATATGTTAACAATTACTTACTATTAAGATTTATAACATTTATTAGGATAAAAAATCCTACTCGAAGTTAGATTACACAACACTAAATCAAATATATATTGATGTCACAAACGAATATAACCTTACCCGTCCTTGCCAAAGGTAAGGTGTCGGCAAGGGTATGGACTAGATGTGTCGCATTTCATTCTTGTTAATTCATTACATAAAGTTTCATAAATTAACAAGTGTTGCATGGCAGTGTAGTCCCTGCCAGGTTGGAATTAGAATAAATGCACTACTACGGTGGGACCAAGCACCGACACATGGGAAGTGTTGGACACACCTACCACACTTAGAGGGGGGGTGAATGAGTGTGGGGTTCTTTTTCCCAAAACTTCCCTCTTGCACAAAAGCTCATCAATTAGCATTCAACATTTATTCATTACCCATTGTTGTCATTTATAACCATTTAGATGTGAGCACATATCAGCAACATATATCAACAATATATCATCAACAAGTCATCACCACAATGAACACAAAGAACACAAGATGT
>ML797415.1:78876-131510 GCA_009831015.1 Picea engelmannii
GAAGGAAATTCAACCAATAAGGCCCCTCTGTTCAATGGAACAAACTTTGCCTTCTGGAAAGTTAGAATGAGAACCTACATAATGGCTTTAGGTGCAGATGTCTGGGATGTGGTAGAAATTGGTTATGTAAAGCCAGTTGTGCTAGCTAATAAGGATGACAAACTAGAATTTAGGTTCAATTCTAAGGCTATGAATGCTATCTTGGTTGGGCTTTCAGAAGCAGAATTTGTAAAAGTTATGCACCTAGGAACTGCCAAAGAAATGTGGGACAAAATCATTAGCAGTTATGAAGGTAATGAGAAGGTAAAGGACGCCAAGCTTCAAACCTACAGAATACAGTTTGAACAGTTGAATATGAAGGAAGATGAAACCATTGGAAAATACTTTCTAAGAGTAGAAGAAATGGTAAATGCAATGAAAGCACTTGGTGAAACAATTGAGGAACCTTCTTTAGTTCAGAAAATCTTGAGATCTCTCGCAGATAGGTTCAACCCTAAGGTCTCTCCTATAGAAGAACTTAATGATCTAAAAACCTTGGAGTTTGATAAACTTCTAGGAACATTGACTTCTTATGAAATGATAATAGTTAAAGATAAACCCACCTCCAGAGAAGCATCATTCAAAGCAGACAAGAATGAGGATTATGAGCCTGATGAAATTGAAGAAAAAATTGTGAAGAGACTGAAGAAGGGATCAGGCAAATACAAAGGTAAACTACCTTTCAAATGTTTCAACTGTGGTAGAATAGGTCATTTTTCAAATAAATGTCCCAACAAAAGAAAGGATCAGACATATGATGATGAGGAGAAGCATAAACACAACACATATGATAATGACAACACAGGAAGTGAAGTTAATGAAGAAGAAGCTGTGGTTGACATGGAAGGAGAACTAATCAGTGCATTGGAAGAGATTTACAAACTAAGAATTAAGAACAGAAAGCAAAGACAATTGTTGATACAGTTCAAGAAAGACAGTAAAGAACCTGATGAAGACCTTGTCCTACTAAAAGTAGAATTAGAAGAGGCAAATAAAATTGAAGACATTCTAAAACGACAATTATCAGAAAAGAAGGCAATATGTGAAGCATTATAACAAGAAGTAGTGAAAACTAGGAAAGAGATGGAGAAATTTCAAGCCTTGTACAATCAGAATCTATCAAGTATCAAAGCCTCAGAAGGATTAGCCACCATTCTGAATCAGCAAAGGAATCCAAAGATGAAAACTGGTTTGGGTTATGAAGAGGGATCAAGCAGTGGTAAGCTAGGAAATGAAGAACCCATCAAGTTTGTCAAAAGTACAACCAATGACAACAACAAACCTGCATAAACAGAGGAAGACAATCAGTCACCCAGGATGAGTAAAGAAAAAGGTGCCAGTACTGAATCTATAGGACAAAGAAACAATGTGCTCTCTGCTGAAAGACGTCATCAGCATGGAAGAAATCGATTTGCTCAGCAAAGACAACCTTTTCCCAGGTACAAAGAATTTTTCTATGGTTATTGTTTCTACTGTCCTAATTTTGGTCACAGAGCTATAAATTGTTCCTTCAGACTTAGACATGAGAAATTAAGATTTCGAAGGAATAAATTCTTCCCACAACAAAGAATGATATAGCCAAGTGACAATCCATCACAGACTGCAAATTGCCGAATTAATTCTAGGGACATGCAACTAAGGAGGCCAAGAAATAATCAACAGACAATGAGTAGACAACACTGCAACAATAAGTTTTACCTATTGAATAATGAGATTGAATGCTATACCTATCATAACTTTGGACATAAATCTATTGACTGTCGGTTAAGGAACTATGAACCAGATTCGAAATCCCCTACTGAAAATGTCAAGTTTTGGAAGAAGAAGGAAAGTGACAAGTGCGGATTAGTGTTTTCGGCTCAAAGAAAAACAAAACCTTGGTATATAGACAGTGGATTCTCCAAACACATGGCGGGAGACAAAGGCAAGTTTCTATCTCTAAGTGAAATAAAATCAGGAAACGTAACCTTTGGAAATGATGCTCTAGGGAAAATAAAGGGCAAAGGGATGGTGAGCTTAAGTAATGGAAAAGGAAAAGCCCAAGATGTTCTACTTGTAGATGGGTTGAAACATAATCTACTCAGTGTAAGTCAAACGTGTGACAGAGGATGTGAAGTGGTGTTCACGTCCAAGGATTTCAAGATAAAATCTGTAACCTCAGGACAAGTGGTGGCTAAAGGCATAAGGACAGAAAATGATGTATATGTGCTGAAAGAAAATAGAGAAGAATGTCATCTAAGAAGACGTGATGAAAGTTGGTTATGGCATAGGAGATTTGGAAATCTAAACTTTGACCACTTAATCAAACTCAAAAACCTCGAGGCAGTAAAAGATCTTCTGAGGATATCAAAGCCCCAATATTCAATGTGTAAACCCTGCCAAGTAGGGAAGAAAAACAGGACACAGTTTAAGTCCAAGAGATTTACTTCAACAGAGAAACCACTCAAACTAGTTCATATGGATTTATGTGGACCTTCAAGACAGGAAGGCACAAGGAAAGAAAACTACTTCATGTTGATTATCGATGATTACTCCAGACTTACTTGGGTTGCCTTTCTCAAATAAAAAGCTGAAGCATTTGAGAAGTTTAAAATATTTAAGGCTTTAACAGAGACTCAAACAGGCAAGAGGTTAAAGGTAGTAAGATCAAATCGGGGAGGAGAGTTTATGTCAAGAGACTTAAAGGAATTATGTGATGAGCATGGGATCAAGAGAGAATACACAATCCCAAGAACTCCACAACAAAATGGAGTTGTTGAAAGGAAAAACAGAATAGTGCAGGAAATGGCCAGGTCAATGATGAATGAGAAGAACATTGGCCAAACCTACTGGGTATAAGAAATACACACAACAATCCATGTTCTTAACAAAGCTCACCTTAGACCACAAAGTGACAAGACACCTTATGAACTGTGGTTTGGAAGACCTGCCTCAATCAAACACTTCAAAGTCTTTGGGAGTAAATGCTACATAAAGAATAATGATGAGAACCTCGACAATTATGATGACAGGGCTGATGAAGGTATCTTCTTAGGGTATGCTACAAACAGTAAAGGATATAGATGCTATAATAAGAGGCTTCATAAAATGGTTGACTGTATTGATGTAAAATTTGATGAAGGAATCCCATCAAGAGAGGTGTACAGTAATGAGTCTTCTACAGAAAACACAGCTAAATATGAAGATGAATAGGTCCAAGAATCATAAAACGAAGACTTTGAATCATATGAAGACTCGGACACTCAGACAGACTCAAATCAGCAGTCAACTACAAATTCCTCCTCCAAAATCATTCAAAATAATCATCCTGCAAGTCAGATAATTGGAGAAAAAGACAAAGGTGTACAAACCAGGAGAAAGCTAATCAAAAACACCGAACAATATCATATAGCCTTCATATCCATGCTGGAACCTAGGAATTTTAATGTAGCTAGCAAAGATGACCACTGGGTTAAAGCAATGAATGATGAACTTGATCAGATTGAGAAAAACAATACTTGGGAGATGGTTCAAAAACCTGAAGGTAAAAATGTCATTGGCTCCAAATCGATCTTTAAGAATAAGTTGAATGAGAAAGGACAAGTTATTAGGAACAAAGAAAGGTTAGTCTGTAAAGGCTATGCTCAGATAGAAGGATTGGATTTTGATGAAACATTTTCGTCCATAGCAAGATTAGAAGCTATCAGAATGTTTCTTGCCTATGCTTGTCATAAAAGGTTTAAAGTCTATCAAATGGATGTCAAGTCAACTTTTCTAAATGGAGATTTAAGTGAATAAGTCTATATGGAACAACCAGAGGGTTTCGAACTATCTGATAACCCTGACTTAGTATGCAAGCTGAAGAAAGATTTATATGGGTTAAAACAAGCCCCTCGAGCCTGGTATCATAGACTGGATACGTATCTCAAAGACAAAGGGTTCAAGAGAGGAACAACTGACAACAATCTGTATATTAAAACAAAGGATAATGATTTTCTCATCGTATTGGTCTATGTAGATGACATCATCTTTGGATGTAATAAGGATTCATTGGTACAATGGTTTTCTTATGCCATGGAGTTTGAGTTTGAAATGTATATGATAGGAGAACTGTCATTTTTTCTTGGTCTACAAATTACTCAGAGGTCTGAAGGGATGTTCATTTCTCAAGAAAAATATCTAAGAGAAATGTTGAAAAGGTTTCAAATGGAAGATTCTAAACCTGTGGGTACACCTATGGTAACTGGATGTAAATTAAGCAAGGATGATGATTCACCTGATGTTGATCAAAGCTCATATCGATCAATGATAGGTAGCCTATTGTACATCACAACATATCGCCCATACATAATGCATGCTATAGGAATGGTAGGAAGATATCGGGTTGCACCTAAACATAGTCATTTGCAATCTGTCAAAAGGATATTCAGGTATTTAAAAGAAACAATGACTTATGGTCTATGGTATCCCAGAAATCAGAATTTTTAGTTAACTGCTTATTCAGATGCAGATTGGACAAACTGTGTTGATGAGAGAAAAAGCACCAGTGGAGGAGCATTCTTCCTGGGTGACTCTTTAGTAGCATGGATTAGTAAAAAGCAAGGTTCAATTTCTTTATCAACCACAGAGGAAGAGTAGATTGTTGCTACTACCTGTTGCACTTAGGTATTATGGATGATTCAGACACTTGCAGACTTGGAGGTAAAATACACTGCACCGATCCTAATTCATTGTGATAACACTAGTACCATCAGTGTGTCTAAAAATTCTGTATTCCACTCCAAGACCAAGCATATTCCCATAAAATATCTTTTCTGAGAGAGTAGGTCACTAATCAGATTGTTTAGGTCCATTACATTCCCACTATAGAACAAATTGCAGACATCTTTACTAAACCCCTAGCCAAGACACCATTTGAATATCTCAGACAGAAGTTGGGTGTCATCTCGTCTCACATCTAAGAAAGTCCATCCTGTTAGGGGGAGTCCTGTATTGGTTTCATATATGATACCTCCTAAAATTAATGCAACGGCTCAAGGGGAGCATGTTTTCTTTTACATTGATGTCAAAGGGGGAGAAAAGAACAGGGGTGACTTTGTTGCCATCAATGCCAAAGGGGGAGATTGTTGTCATGTTTTACAGACAATGTATGCTTGTCATTGATGGAAAGTACAAAAACAAGGATGACTTGAGTATAGGAAGGATGTGCCTGGCAGGCACCAGAAGTCTTTTGGGAAGACGATGCGGAACTAGCTCGACAAGATCAGAGTATGCAGTGATGGATCTCATTAAGATTTCTCTATGAACGTTAGATCCGAGCCTGTCGTCCGACCGGTGTTGGATCCAGGAAAATCTGCATGCTCTTTAATGAGAAAGGTGAAATGCGCAACCCCGAAAAATCCAAAACAGGCACCTCAACAAAGACTCCATTTCGGATTTTCGGTTACTGGGAGATGGAGAAGTCAAGAATCGAAACTCTCCAACACAGGAGTCCTGAAATGCCAAAATGCGAAATCTCGAAAACCCAAAACAGACACATTACTCGAAGTAATGGATACCAGGATTTCGGATACCGGGAGATGGAGAAGTCAAAGACTCTCAACATCAGGAGTCCCGAAGTGCCGAAATGAGAAATCCCAAAAAACCCGAAACAGGCGCATCACTCGAAGTAATGGATACTGGGATTTCAGATACCGGGAGATAGAGATGTCACTGACTCTTGTCATCAGGAGTCCCAAAAACGCAAAATGCGAAATGGCGAAATGATCTAAACCGTTGGATCAGGGTGTGATCTGGGTCATCAGATCTAGGAGGTGAATGTGACAAACCACATCAGCAAACCACGTCATCTAAGGACATGTGGGACAATCATGCAATGACAAGTGGCAAGTTGATTCAACATTTTAGGCACATGTAAGTCACGAATCAGAGTGCCATGTGGAAGTTATTCGACACATGTCAATTCACATGTGACATCAGCAGGTTTACATCACACCAAGATTTTGGTTACCGGGAGTTGGAGGAATCAAGAGTGAAGAATCTGCATCTCAGGAGTCCCGAAATCACGAAACCCGAAGTCGCGAAATGTCGATTCGCCGAAATCCCGTCAACCGTCCATCACAGTGGGTTATGTGAGTTTTCCAATCATCAAGGGTTGTGGAACGTTGACTGGCATAAAGAAGGCTTGTGAAGTGTCGAAATCATGACAAGATCGGGACCGTTGGGTCCATAGGACACGTGGCGAAAGATCATCATTTCGTTGACTGGAGAGTCAAAGGAATGGGGTTCTCTAACCTCTCGAATTCGCGATATGTGAAATTACGAAACATTCTCAGCCGTCAATTCAAGGTTTGATCTGGACCGTTGATCTGATTGTTTTTGGAGTATCGGATACCGGGAAATGGAGGGGTCAAGGCTCGAGATTTTTTCATCATTAGAATGTCAAAATCACGATATGCGAAATCGTGAAGAGATCTGGACCATCGAATAGTCAGGAGTGTGAACCATTGATCAGACTCCATTTCGGAGTTTCGGATACCAAAACTGGGAGGTTTCAAGAACACTTCACCACAGGAACGCCGAAGTCCCGAATTGTGAAATTGCAATATGTAGTTTTGAACTAGCCGTTGGTCACCACCTTTGGTCACGTGGGGTAAGGAACTAGTACAAACAAGATCCTTTTCGGAGTTTCGGGGATCAGGGCATGGAGTGTAACAAATCTATACCCCGGGGATCCCGAAATACCGAAATGGGAAATGCTGAAATGAATGCAAGATTTAGAGAAGTTAATCCAACGTTGTAGATGAAACTGAAGAAGATCGGAGGGCTATTGTTGCATTTCTCAGAGTAACTGCTAGAGACCACTGATGGTTTCTTCTAGAGGACTCGAAGACACTTCAGGGTGATTGAAAGAGAAGGTGAAGAGTCTCAAGGGATTGGCTAGTAGAACAAAGACTGTTCGTGGAGGCGATTGACAACCGAATGAGCATTGGAGCCTGTAACTGTAACATAATAATTGAGCTCGACTGTAACAGAATATGAAGATTCTCAACTGATGGTGAGGCAAACAAAATTTGATTAAGACACCTAGTAATGATGGACAGATGGCATGAACCAATAGAGAAGCTGAAGCATTGCCATAATGAACAGGTAGAGCACTCGACATGTAGAGGATGCAGAACCATGGGATAGACATCATGCACAAGATGCACAGGGAGTATAAGAATGGGGAACACAGAAGAGATGGAGTTATTGTTGTTGTGAGTGATGCATGTGTAAAGAAGGAGGTAGAGTGCAGTAGCTGAAATACACAGAAGACAAATGGTGCATTGAAGAGGAATGGTGCACAGAGTACAAAATATAGAAGAATAGAAAGTGCAAGAAGGATCTGCAGGATGACAGTGAGGCAGACAGAGCAGCGAAATCTTGCAGAACAGTGAATAGACTGGTAATATGTTGTTGAACATTATATCACTGTAATAAGTTTCAGTAACACATTTTAATAAAACAGGGTGGTAGGGAGGTGCTAGGGAGGACCGGTGTCCTCAGAGGTTCAAGTGGGTGCTTGAACACAGGGAGTTGGTGCTTCCTTCTAGTTGGTGCTAGAGAAACCAGGGAGTTGGTGCTTCCTTCTATTTGGTGCTAGAGAAACTAGGGAGTTGGTGCTAGAGAAACCAGAGAGTTGGTTCTAGAGAATCCAGAGAGTTGGTGCTTCCTTCTAGTGGGTGCTAGAGAAAACAGAGAGTTGGTGCTCTTAGCAAGCTGCAGTTTGTAAAAACAGAGGTTGTAGACTCACAATGAGTAGGTGCTCATATGTATGATAATGTAAAGAGTGTAAATAATACTTATCATATAAAGAAGAAGAGGTTTTTACCTTGTATGGGTTTCCTCGGGAAATAGTTGTCTCTGTGTTTCTTATATATCTAACTGATGTTGAAAGTGCCATTGTTTATTTCCCCGCATTATTGTGATCATCGTTGAGTGCCTTGTAAATATTTTAAAAGAAGCATAATTGTTTAAGAACGGTAACAACTGATTCACCCCCCCCCCCCTCNTTACTTATAATCAGGAAGGTAGGGTGGTGCTAGGGAGGACTGTGGTCCTCTGATATTCGAGTTGGTGCTTGAATATTAGGAGTTGTAGCTTCCATCTGGTTGTGGCTAGAAAATAGGGTGGCAGGGTGGTGCTCGGGAAAACACATAGTTTTATGTATACAAGTTGGTGCTTGTATAAATCCAGTTGGTTATGGAATATTTAGGGAGTTGGTGATTCCTTCTAGTGGGTGCTAGAGAAACCAGAGAATTGGTTCTCTCAACAAGTTGGAGCTTGTAAAACAGAGGTAGTAGCCTCAGTTTGAGTTGGTGCTCAAACATAGATGATGTACAGAACTTAAAAGACTGCCCATCATTTCAAAGAAGAAGAGGTTTTCTCCCATTATGGGTTTCCTCGTGAAAATATGTCTCTGTGTATATCTTATGTGTGATTGATGCTCATTATTTATGTTGTTCATATGATGTATAATATTGATGGTCACTTGATGAAATATAAAAAATGGTTTAATAGACTTAAAATTGTTTAATCACAGTAACAACTGATTCACCCCCCCTCTCAGCTGTCTTAGTAATTTGAACAATTGGTATCATAGCAGGTTTCTTTTATTTAAAGGTAGATTTGTAAGCTTTAACATGACAAGTCATGAAGGGACTTCAGCCAGTAAGCCTCCTCTGTTTGATGGAACAAATGTTTCCTTTTGGAAGGTTAGAATGAGAACATACCTAATGGCCTTAGGTGTTGATGTCTGGGATGTAGTAGAGACTGGATATACAAAGCCTGTTGTCCTGGCTTCCAAGGATGATAAGTTAGAATTTATCTTTAATGCTAATGGAATGAATGCTATCTTGAATGGACTTGCTGAAGTTGAGTTTGTAAAGGTGATGCATCTTGAAACTACTAAAGCTATGTGGAATAAACTTATTAACAGTTATGAAGGAAATGAGAAAGTAAAAGATGTCAAACTCCAAACATATAGGTTGAAGTTTGAACAACTAAAGATGAATGAATATGAAACAATTAGCAAGTATTTTTTAAGAGTTGAAGAACTTGTGAATGCCATGAAGGGTCTTGGTGAGAAGATTGAAGAATCATTTTTAGTTCAAAAGATTATAATATCTCTGCTTGATAAATTTAATCCAAAAGTATCTGCAATAGAAGAAATAAATGATCTTAAAACTCTGTCCATTGATCAACTCCTAGGAACTCTAACTGCATATGAAATGAGAATCAACAAAGATAAATCCATTACTAGAGAAGTATCTTTTAAGGTAGACAATAATACCGATTCAGATTTAGATGATATTGAGGCAAAATTTGTGAGAAGGTTAAAGAAAGGATCAGGAAAATATCAAGGCAAACTTCCCTTCAAATGTTTTAACTGTGGTAAGATAGGTCATTTTGCATCTAAGTGTCCCCACCAAAAAAAAGACTAGAACTCTGATGATGAAAAGAAGTACAAACTCAAGAAATATAGTAAAAAGAAAAGTTTGTGTGCAAACAATGACAATTCCTTAGAAGACATAGATAGTGATTCATCATGTGAAAACAAAGTGAATGATATTATGCTTATGGCTATGGGAGATCTTGATGATGAACACACAAGAGGTGAAATGGATGATGAATAAGATGCGGTGGATATGGAAGGTGAATTAATCAGTTCTTTGGAAGAAATTGGCAGACTCGAAAGTAATAAGAGAAAACAAAAACAGTTGTTGATGCAGTTGAAAATGAATGGTGAAAAACCTAATGAAAACTTTTCTCTACTAAAAGTGGATTTAGAAGAGGTAAAGAAAATAGAAGACATACTGAAACAATAGTTGTCAGAGAAGAAAGCGAGGTGTGAAGCCTTAGAATAAGAGAGTAAAAAAAATAAAATAAATGGAGAAGTTTAAGGCATTGTATCACCAAAATCTGCCAAGTATTAAAGCCTCAGAAGAATTAACTTCCATTCTAAATCAACAAAGGAATCCAAAGTTGAAAGCTGGCTTGGGCTATGAAGAAGGATCAAGTAGTGATCATCCAAGTAATACAGAACCCATCAAGTTTGTCAAAACTACCATTGAAAATAGCCACTCTGTAGAAACAAAGAACGAAAATCATCCACCAAGAAGGAATGAAAGAAAAAGTACTAGAACCAAATTTGTAGATCAGAGAAATAACACAAACACATTTTCTGATCAAAGAAATCATCAGCATGGAAGAAACCGACTACAACATTTTTCCAGGTACAAAGGTTTTTTCTATGGTTATTGTTTTTTCTGTTCTAACTTTGGTCACAAAGCTGTAAAATGTTCTTTAAGATCTAGATATTTGAAATCAAGATACTCAAGGAATAACTATCTGCCACAACAAATATTGAGACATCCAAGAAACAAACGACCACATACTATAAATCATGTGATGGATGGAGGAAGGACACAGGTGAAACATAACAACAGTTATGAGCATAACAATCGTTATGATTTGTTATTCAGTGAACCAAAATGTTACATTTGTCATAACTATGGACATAAAGCTGCAGATTGTTGCTTAAGGAATTTTAATCCAGATTCAAATCCTACTGCTCAAATTTTCAAGATTTGGAAGAAGAAAGAAGATGACAAGTGTAGACTAGTGTTATTAGCCCAAATACAAAATAATCCCTGGTATATTGACAGTGTATGTTCCAAACATATGACTAGAGACAAAAGTAAGTTTCTAACTCTAAGTGAAAGAAAATAAGGGAATGTAACTTTTGGAAATGATGCACTAGGAAAAATAAAAGGTAAAGGAATGGTAAGTTTGAGTAATGGAAAAGGGAAATCTCAAGATGTGGTGTTTGTAGAAGGTCTGAAACATAATCTTCTTAGTGTCAATCAAGTCTGTGACTAAGGATGTGAAGTCTTTTTTACTTCTAAAGATTGTAGAATAAAATCTGTGAATTCAAAACAGCTAGTTGCAAAAGGGATAAGAACAAAAAACAATGTCTATGTGTTAAAAGAAGAAAAAGAAGAATGCCACTTAAGAAAGTATAATGAAAGTTGGCTATGGCATAAGAGACTTGGACACTTAAATTTTGATCATATAATCAAGCTAAAAAATAGTGGGGCAGTAAAGGATCTTCCAAATATATCAAAGCCATATGAGTATGTTTGTAAACCATGCCAGATAGGAAAGCTTACTCAGACACAGTTCAAATCTAAAAACTTTCCTTCAACAAAAAAACCTCTCCAGTTAGTACATATGGATTTATGTGGACCATCAAGGAAAGAAGGTACAGGAAATTAAAATTATTTTATGTTGATTATTGATGATTATTCTAGACTAACTTGGGTTGCCTTTTTGAAGGAAAAATCTGAAGCATTTGAAAAATTCAAAGTGTTTAAGGCTCTAACTGAGAATCAAACAGGAAAAATATTGAAAGCAGTAAGGTCTGATAGAGGAGGAGAGTTTAGCTCATGGAACTTCAAAGAGTTTTGTGATAAACATGGAATCAAAAGAGAGTACACAATTCTGAGGACTCCACAGCAAAATGGAGTTGTTGAGAGGCAGAATAGATCAGTACAACAAATGGCAAGATCAATGATGAATGAAAGGAACATACCTCAGACATATTGGGTGGAAGTAATTCATACAACTATTCACATTCTTAACAAAGCTCATATTAGACCACACAGTGACAAGACTCCTTATGAACTATGGTTTGGAAGACCTGCCTCAATCAAGCATTTTAAAGTCTTTGGAAGTAAATGTTATATCAAGAATAATGATGAAAATATTGGCAAATATGATGACAGGGTTGTTGAAGGTATATTCTTAGGTTATGCTACAAATAGAAAAGGTTACAGATGCTACAATAAGAGGCTGCATAAATTGGTTGATTGTATTGACATAAAAGTTGATGAACAAATCTCGATAGGAAATGTAAGCACTGTTGAACCAAGCACAAAAGATATAATTGAAAACGTAGATGAACAGGTCCAAGGATTAGAAAGAGAAGAATTTGAATCAGATGAAGATACGAATACTCCAATTGACACAAATCAACAAGAAGAAGAAAAATCACCTCTCATAATTGTTAGAAAGAATCATCCTGAAAATCAGATAATTGGAGATATAAATAAAGGAGTTCAAACAAGAAGGAAATTGATTAAAGACTCAAAACAATCCCATGTTGATTTTTATCTATGGATGAACCTAAATTTTTTTATGAAGCCAACTAGCATGATGATTGGATTAGAGCTATGAATGAAGATCTTGATCAGATTGAGAAGAACAATACTTGAGAGCTTGTTCCTAGACCTGAATACAAGAATGTAATAGGTTCCAAATGCATGTTCAAAAATAAAATGAATGAAAAAGTACAAGTTGTTAGAAATGAAGCCAGATTGGTCTGTAGAGGGTATGCACAAGTTGAAGCTCGGGATTTTGATGAAACTTTTTCACCAGTGGCGAGATTGGAAACCATCAGAATGTTTCTTACATATTCATGACATAAGAACTTTAAAGTTTATCAGATGGATGTTAAGTCAGCATTTCTTAATGGAGATCTAGAGGAAGAAGTATATATGGAGAAACCTGAAGGATTCTCATTGAAAGATAACCCTGATTATGTCTACAAGATGAAGAAGGATTTATATAGACTCAAACAAGCACCACGATCTTGGTATTATAGACTGGACAAAATTTTACAAGACCAAGGATTCAAGAAATGTATTGTTGATACAAATCTCTACATAAAAACTGAAAGTGATGATTTACTAGTTGTTTTGATTTATGTAGATAACATTATTTTTTTCTATAATAATGATTCCTCTGTTCAGTGGTTTGCTAACTCTATGCAAACAGAGTTTAATATGTCTGTGATAGGATAATTGCCATATTTTCTTGGCTTACAAGTAAAACAGAATTCTATAGGAAATTTTATCTCTCAAGAAAAATATTTGAAAGAGATGTTGAAGAAATTTCAGATGGAGGTTTCCTCTCCTGTTAGTACACCTATGGTGATTGGTTGCAAGCTTAGTAAAGATGATATTTCACCTGATGTTGATCAAAGGACATATCACTCTATGATAGGAAGTCTTATGTACATCACAACATCCCGTCCTGACATAATGCAAGTTGTTGGAATGGTAGGTCATTATCAGTCTGCTCCTAAACAAAGTCATTTGGTAGTTGTCACAAGGATATTCAAATAATTGAAGGGAACAATGACTTATGGTCTGTGGTATCATAGAAATCAAAATTTTCAGTTAACTTCTTATTCATATGCAGATTGGGCAAATTGTGTGGATAAGAGAAACAACACCAATGGAGGTGCATTTTTCCTGGGTGATTCGTTGGTAGCATGTTTTAGTAAGAAGCAGGGATCTCTTTCCTTATCAACTATAGAGGCAGAGTACATTTTTGTTGCTACTGATTCAAAATATTATAGATTTGAAGGTAAATTATACTAATCCGATTATAATTCACTGTGATAACACTAGTGCCATTAGTGTCTCCAAGAATCTTGTTCTTCATTCCAAGACTAAGCATATCCCAATAAAACATCATTTTCTCAGATAACAAGTTACAAATAGAGTCGTTCAGGTGAATTATATTCCTTCCACATAACAGATAGATGATATCTTTACTAAACCGTTAGCAACGACTCCTTTTGGATATATTTGCCAGAAGTTAGGCATGACCTCACTGTCAAATTAAGAGGGTCCATCCTATCAGGGGGAGTTTGTGTTGGTTGAATCTATAATACCTCCTAAGAATAATGCAACAACACAGGGGGAGTATATGCTTGTCACATATCTAATACCTTCAAGATGTACTGCAACAACTCAGGGGGAGCTTGTTTTTTCTTTGACATTGATGTCAAAGGATGAGAAAGTGTGGTAATTTCATGTAACAACCCCATCAGCTGGAGCGACTCCTACGATGTACAACCAGTAAAAGCATCCTAATTTTTTTTTTTGAGTGTGTGTGTGTAGGAAGGTAATAAAGATATTATACTCAATATCGCATTAGGACGACGAACAAAACGCATGCAATACACACAACAACAACATAACGAATTACATAAAATCACATCAAGCACCTGGAAACAATGTATGCCATTCAACCGATGAAGAACAATAATGACTACCCGATCATCCTACCCTACAATGGTTAGGACCTCCAGGACACATAAGCAATGCTCAAGCCCAGGTTCCCATCGATTTTGACCATTTAAGGTCTCAAGGTTGGCGACTATTCAGAGGAACAAGGAGGAATCTACATCCTACCCAACATAAGCAGACCAAGCCTACTAAGCTAAGGACAATCATCCTAACACCCCCCCCCCCGCACCCCAAACAATTACACAAGTAACTAGAATCTCTTACAGTGAGCAAACCAAGCACATTAAAAGTTTACAACCAAGTAAAAAAATGAACATCAACACCCTCAACAGGAAGCGCACGCTAAAAATGACTTCGCCAATATCCCGCTCATTCTTCGAGTCAACTAGTCAATAATTACAGTTTGTTTTAATCATCTATTACGAGCCCAACTTAGCATGTCTAGAAAGAAAAATATCATTAAGGTACAATCTAAATTAGCCTTAAAACCAAATTCATTTGCGCAATTTTAAATTTCAAGGTGCCATCAAGGTACCATCTAAATCAACATTACTAGACATTACTGAGCAAGTCTAAATCTTCGACTGGATTAATAATTAAAATATAATTAATCATTAATTAAAATCTAACAAGCTTGTCTAAATTTAAACTTAGCCATTCATCAACAATCAAATAGACATCAGATACAAACAATTTAGCAAGCTTAAATACCATGCCCATCATCACAATCTACTTGACTAATCTAATTTAATCCATATTAGAGCCCTAACTTCAATTTCCATCTAAGTTAACATTAACGTAATAAATGGAACAAGTTTGAAATATATATCAATAAATAATGGAACAATTTAAAAATTTAACCCAACATGGCATTTTAGGGATCTGTTACCCCGCTGTCATTAAAGCATGGATAACTAATTCATCGTTGTCAATCCTGACAGGCTCAGTGCTGGGTAAAAGGCATTGGCTCGCAGCCCCGGGTAAATTGCTGACTAATACCAGGGTAAGCTATTGGTTGTAAAAAAATAAAGGTATTGCTACTTAGGGGAAAAACTCAAAGCTAAGGAATTTCGGCAACCTCAAGCGATGGTTCGATGTAGTCAAGATCTCTGGTTGGAAATTAATTAAGATTTAAGGCATTAGAATCTCTGTCATTGGGAATGACGCCACCAGATTGTAGATGTTTAGACGATGTCTATGGCACTTTGAAAAAAAGGGGCGGGGGGGGCGCAACCAAACCATTCACAATACTTCGCACAGCCCGGACACTGAGATAAGAGAACATCCCAAGTGCACGCCAGAATGGACTATATAGTATTGTAGTGGTTCTTGTATTAAATATCAGTTGGAACGTCCCACCTAGAGACTGAGAGGCCCTTCTTCCTAAATCAAATATCAGTATTGAAGTCAACTTGTTAACTAGGCCCCTCCAACAATAATCATATGATGTAATGAAGTTAATGAAGTTGAAAATGTGAGGTGCAAACATATGGTATATAAATGCCTCCTTTAATTTTATCACTCCATTTCAACCATACTCTCTTAATGTTGATTCCATTTATTGTGTTTTAATAGAAAAATGGAAAATAAATTAAAAACAAAACGTAAATAGTAACAATTTTATATGATGTTTTTATACCAGCAATCAAATTCTGGTGAAGTAATAAATAAATCGGAGGCAATAAAAAGCTATAAGACAGTAACAAAATTTCAAGTTAGTAGTTTTTGTGTTGCAAAGTCCAAGTAATAGTAAAATAAAATTTGAAAACGCAGCTAGGTAAAAGGAGATAAATCTACGCTATTATCGTTTAAGGAACAGTTTTAAACAACAATTCGTCGGACGTTACACAACGACCATTCAGGAGCCACGTGTACACAGCAAGGCGCTATTCAGCAAGGGTTAAACAACCATGCTATTCATTAAGGGTTAACCCTCAATCGTGGAGAGCATCCAACAAAAAAAAAAAAAAAATTCACAGGGTTTCACCGAGAGTCATTCAATTCATGTGTGCTTGTGTTTAACACTATTTTCAGAACAACATTGATTGAATCATTTGACTGAAGATCGGCTGAACTATTCTGTCCACACATTGCAACACTAAAATCAACTAACAAGTACAAATAGGAGTAGATCTTACCACAATTGTTGAATGACGTCAGAAGGTACAACGAAATGCTTCAATAAAATTTAACATCGACAATCGTGGAATGAAATCAGGAGTTTCAGCAATTCGTTATGTAAAATTTAACATTTGCAAATCGTTGAATGAAGTCAGGAGTTTCAACAAATCATTATATAAAATTTAACATTAGCAAATCGTTGAAATATGGGGAATACACATGAAAATATTTTAATGGACAGTTCTTCTATGAATGTTGAATCACTGGGTAAGACATAAGAAAATCGCATTAAACATAGGGTTTGTACCAATGGAAGCATTAAAAAAGAAGAAAAACTCTCACAAAGCATTTGTAGAGATAATCTATTCAAGAAGGTACATAGATCACTTCGCAGAGGTCATTAGAACGCAGAGCTCGATTTATAAAAAAAAACGTAGAGGTCGTGTCAATATCACAGAGGTCATTTCAATTGCAAGAAGGCACAGTGACCAACAATCAGCCAAGAACAAACAAGAGGGTAGATGGCTGGCACGATCACCCTTCGCTCATCATCCTCGCACAGGAAAGCAGGGCATTGAGATCCATAGGTCTTTTAACGCTAAGGCGATGACCGTAGATCAGGCTCCTAGCCGACTACTCAGGTGAGGACTGGTGAGCTAGGGACGAAGGGTAAACAACCAAGAAGTCACACTCCACATAACAAGGTGGTCTAGACATGTGGGAAAATGAAGGCCATGGGAGACAACAACCATCGAGCTAGGCTAAGACAAGTTTTCGTCCTCAATCTTAAAAGACATCAATTTACTTTTCCAATAAACAAGCAGATCCAAGCATAAGTCCTAATATCATCTACCAAACAGAATGAAGAGAGTGTACCATTTCCTGATCACTCGCTCTGAATGACATCCCTTGCGCTCCGTGCAACTCCCACTCACCGATCGTCTAGACTTCACCGGTACCTCCCAGCCAATGCTAGGGGTACTCTTCTTCCCCCTTAGCCCCTAAGCCACAAAGGGGCCACACACACTAACCAGAGATTTCGTCTAGCTCCCAACTCGCCTCGCAAGGCCGAGCTACCACTCCTCTCAGAGCTGGGTATCCCCAACTTCCACAAGTAAATTAGTCAAGTAGATATTTCTGCAGCGTAATGTTACGCAGCAGAAGATGGTCTTTCATCCTTCTCATTCCTTCATTTTATAGAGTTTCGAACTTCCTTTCTTTCCTAAAATCTCATTTAATGAAAGTTTTTTTTTTTTTTAAATAAAATTCCTAAAACTTATTCTTCGTACAAGTGTCACCCATCCCCTTCATTCCTCCATTATTTAATTTCTTTAAATAATTAATTATCTTATTTCCCTCACCCACCTAGAGTTACTCTTAGAATCACTCCTGGGTGTCCCCAAATTCCCTTACATGTTTTAAAGGATTTCCCTATTATGAAATTGCTAATTTAGTTTAAAATTTGAAAGCTCTTAAATGGTAGATTCTTTACTAAGTTGACTTTCCTCTTTTTCCCTTAAGTCCCCTTTTTCCCTTTTTATGTTACCTCTTTTCCCTAGTTTCCTATTCTTTTTTTTTTCCCTCTTTCCCCTTTTTACTTAGAACTCAAAAAGGAAGGTGTGAAAATTAACCCTTTTTCCCTTTTCTTATTTAATAAGTATACTTTAATTTATTAAGGTAATAAAACAATTAATTCCCTTTTTAAATTTTAATCCCACATAATTTTATTTTTAATGAATAAATTAAATTTCTCACTCCCTTCATGTTACAAGATTTAACAAAGATCATAATTATTATTTAAGTTGTTTTTATTTTTATTTTTATTATTATTATTTTAATAGAAGACAAAATTTTACCACTAGCGTAATTTAGACTTAGTCCTTAATTTCGTACTGGGCGATATTTAATTAGGGAAATTGTTTTAAAAATTACTTAACATGTTATTTGTCTTACGGCCATCTAGGTTCATCCCTCTATCATCAACAATGCGACGTGCCCTTCAAGACTCACTAGGTGCTCCAAGGGTGCCACTCACCTCATTTGTTCCCTTGCGCGATGTGCCCTTCAGGATGAACTACGTGCTCCAAGGGTGCCACTCACCTCTTGACTGATTTGGTAGACATCAATAACCCCTGGAGTCAACACTCCACTAGGTGAATGTGTGGGAGACTAAAGGCCTCTAAGGAATAAGGCCCCCACCTTATTGCGCGCCCCTTAGAGTCATCGTGAGAAACTATCGCAGTGTTCCCTCACGACATCGTGGGTCCTCTCGAACTAGGTAATCATTAACCTACAGTTTGAGACACAACGGGAGTGCTAGTAGGCTGTGGCAGGGTTGTTGTCTACACCTCTCCCTCAACATCTCTGGTAGTCATGCATGACCCCTTTACTCCATATGTGAGTCTAGTCGGCAAGCTATCGTTAGCCTGCATCATCAACAAATCATGTCAGAATATATCCATATCATATCATCTTAATCAGATGCACTAATATCATATTAAAACAATCAAACCCTAATGGTACACTCCCCGACTTGATCCGGAGTCCAAGGGGTTCCATCGATGCCTCGACATCCTCTAGGTCCGTAATCCTGCACACTCAATAAAACCGAGTCAATAGCACCTGTCTATGTCAAAGCGGTAAAACAACATGTCATCAACCCATAAAGCCTCATAATCAAAATCAAAAGTTTTAATAGCATAATAATCCGGATCACTTGTGAGAAAATGTCCTCAAAGAATAAGTTCGCTTAGTGTGCCAAAGTGGGATGTTACATACGCCCCCTCTTGGTCTAAACTTCGTCCTAAAGTTTCACGGTATAAAAGCCGAAATAAATTGCATCACAGTATCATATGTCTATCTATCAAACAAAAATGGAAACTGTTGGTGCATATCATATGCGTCCTCCCAGGTCGCCGAGTGCGGACTATAATTGTCCCACTAGACCTTGAACTGATCTACCGTTCGATGTCGTAGTTGTCGAATGCGATGATCCAAGATGCAGACCAGCTCAGCCGTGAGCGCTCCCTCGTCTGATACCTGCAAGGAACTCATGTCAATAACATGTGTAGGATTGCTAATATAATGTCTCAAAACAAATACATGAAAAACATCGTGCATACGCCTCAAAGAATTAGGCAAGGCTAGTCGATAGGCCACATGCCCCTTTCTCTCCACAATCTTGAAAGGTCCCATGAACCTAGGAGAGAGTTTAGCTCCCTTCCCAAAATTTATCGAACACTTATGCAGTATAACCTGCAAGAAGACTCAATCGTCGACCTCATAACTACGGTCAATACAGTGCACATCGGCATAACTCTTATGTCGATCCTACACTTCTTTAATCCTTTGTCTTATTGTTTTCATTTTCTCTTCCATTTCCTAGATCGCTTCTGGTCCCACTAGGACCCTATCCTCAAGATGATCCCAACTCAAAGGCATCCGACACGGTCACCCGTAAAGAAGCTCGAAAGGCACCGAACTAATGGTTGCTCTGGTAACTGTTGTTGTAAGCGAACTCCACTAGTGGAAAGAATTCTTCCCAATGCTTTTGTTGGTCCATCACGTACATGTGCAACATGTCCTCCAAGGTTTGGTTCATTCATTCAGTCTACCCGTCAGTCTCTGGGTGATACGCAGTACTGAAGTTAAGCTGGGTTCCCAAGGCCTCTTGGAAACTCATCCAAAATCGTCCAGTAAACACCGATCTTCGATTGGATATAATCCTTTTAGGCATGCCATGCAGCCTCACAATCTCACTGATGAAAACTCTAGCTATGTCAGGTGCCTGATACATCATATGCATAGGAATAAAGTGAGCACTCTTCATCAGAGTGTCTACTACTATGAAAATCGAGTCATGTCTACTTGTCATCAGTGGCAATCCAACAATAAAATCCATCGAAATAACCTCCCATTTCGATTCCGGAATAGCATGTGGTTGTAGTAATCCTGCTAGGTTTCTATGTTCAGCCTTTACCCGCTGACATTCTAGACATCTGGCCACATAGTTGACTATGTCTGCCTTCATTCCCTTCCAGAAGAATAAGGGTTTAAGGTCTTCCCTCATCTTCGTGACTCCCGAGTGAGCCATGTAAACTTCTCTATGAGCCTTGTTCAGGATTAACATCCTCAATTCGTCATTCGGCGATACGTAGATACGATTTTTAAACCTCAATAAACCATCGCTATCAAATGAAAATCCTTCAAATCGTGGCACCATCATTGTGTTTTGTCCGATAAAACCCTCGACCTCTTTGTACCAGTCATCGTCACGCTGTAAAGTTAGAATCTTTTAACGTAGATTCATCTGAAGAGGCAGCACGAAAAATATGCATGGTCTCCGACTCAATGCATCTGCCACTCGGTTCACTGTTCCTTTTATGTAGGTAATCTCAAAGTCGCACTAGCTAAGCAATTTCGACCAATGTCGTTGTCACGCGTTCAGATCGCTTTGCGTAAAGATGTGTTGTAGTCCACAATGGTCAGTCTTTAGTTCAAATTTTCGTCCAACAAGGTAGTGTCTCCAAACCTTCAAGGCATATACAATGGCTAACAACTCCAAATCGTGCGTCACGTAGTTCTCCTCATGCCTTCTCAGTTTCCTCAAGATGTAAGCGATCACTCATCCATCTTGCATCAATACTTCACCTAAGCCTTCCTTGGATGCGTCAGTGCATACCAAGAAGTCCGTGTCCATGTCAGGGACCTTTAGTATTGGTGTTGTTGTCAACAATTCCTTGAGCCTCCAAAATGCTTCCACGCATTTCTCGGTCCAAACAAACTTCTTATTCTTCTTCTGCATCTCCGTGATCGGATTTTCTATCTTTGAAAATCCATTGACAAACCTTCAATAGTATCCTTCTAAACCCATGAAGCTACACACTTCCGAGACATTCATTGATGCAGGCCATTCCATAATGGCCTCGACCTTTGCTGGATCCACAACGATGCCTTCACCTGAGATGACATGCCCCAAGTAGTGAATCTTTGATTGATAAAAAGAGCATTTGGACAACTTCCCATACAGTTTTTTCTCTCACAGACATTGTAGTACCAAGCGCAAGTGCTTGTCATGCTCCTCCGTCGTCTAAGAGTAGATCAAAATATTGTCAATGAATACTTGGACGAACTTCTCCAAGTACTCGTGGAACACCCCATTCATCAAACTCATAAATACCCCTGGGGCATTTTTCAGTCCAAATGATAAAACAATAAATTCATAATGTCCAAACCTCGTCTTAAAGGCAGTCTTAGGGATGTCATCCTCCTTGATCCGTAACTGGTGATACCCTGATCACAAATCGATCTTGGAGAACACCGTCACGCCCTTCATTTGATCGAACAGATCATCAATTCTCGACAACAGATATTGATTCTTGATCGTAGCCTTGTTCAATTGATGGTAGTCAATGCAGAGCCTCCATGACCCATCCTTCTTCCGTATGAAAATAACAGGTGCAACCCATGGTGACACACTAGGACGTATCAGTCCCAGGTCCAGCAACTCCTTCAGTTGCATTTTCAACTCTTGTAACTCTGGGGTCAACATCCGATAAGGCGCTCTTGTTATCGGTTCAGTCCCCGGTTTTAGGTCTATTGTAAACTCCAATTCCCTCTCCGGCGGCATCCCAGGTAACTCCTCCGGAAACACGTCCGCAAACTCTCTCACCACCGGAAGGTGTTCTAAACCTTCCGCTACTCCCTTCTCATTTAACGCAAGGATCACATAAATCTTGCACCCCTTGCGCATGCTCTTCCGAAGTTGCAAGGAAGAGATGAACCTCAGGGAAACTCCCTGGTTCCGGCCTACAATCACACGTCTTTGTCCCTTGTCATCGACCAAGATCAGCCATTTCGTCTTACAGTTGAGTATCGCCTCATGTGATTCCAACCAGTACATACCAATTATGACATCATAAGATCCTAAGATCATAACGTATAGGTTGGCCCTTGTGACAAACTCTCCCGGGTTAAGGATATAGCCCGTAACTTTTCCTCCAACCTTTTGTTTGGCTCCCAAACCCATCTCTACGAAGCTAAACTCATCATGTTCGACTGCCTTTACCTTAATCCTTTTTAGCACTACACCAGAAATGAAACTCTTGGTAGCACCGGGATCTATCAAAATACTAAGAGTTTGGTCAGCGACGGTACCTGTTGTCTCAAGCACAGTCGACTAGTGCTTTGCCTAGAGGTTATTCACCGCTACATGAATCCGATGGGCCTTGCCCATATCTCCCACTGTTGTGGGTTCGGCTGATCCGGACGCTCTAGTCCTCTCCATCGGGCAATCACGCTGGTAGTGTGGCTCCCCACACGTCCAGCACACCTTCTTCATCCTAGTAGTCCTGGTACCCGAAGTAGAAGATGAAGACCCACCAACCTAGAACCCTAGTTTTTTCTACTGAGCAGGCCTAAACTGCTACTGCTGTGGGTGACGCAATTGTTGATGTTGTGGTCCCCGATAAGGTGTCCGCTTTTGAGGCGTCGGTTGCCGGGGGGTAGTGAAAGTGGATCCCCTCTGGAAGCCACGATATCCCAGTGTATGTCTGGTTGGTGTCTGATGCTACTGTGCTCTAGATGAAACCTACCCTGTTGGTCTCACTGGAGTCCTGGTCTGACCCCCACTGATAAGCTCCTCCTCTGCTATGAGGGCCTTCTGGATGGCATCATGCAAGGTTTGAGGCATCAAAATCCTAACCTTTTCACGTAGGCTGTCGTTAAAGCCGAACACAAACCTTTTTGCCTTAAGTTTCTCAGTGTTAAGGTGCGGAGCATACTGGAGCAGCTCCATAAAGCGAGCCTCGTACTCAAGCACCATACTACCTCCCTGTCGTAAGGCGTTGAACGCATTGAGCTGACGCTCAATGAAATCCTCTGAAAGGTACCTCTCTCGGAAATTTTCCTCAAACAGTTCCCATGACACGTCTTCAACAGCCATGTTCAGCTGCATTAGGAGCATCTTCCACCATAGAAGAGCGCTCCCCTTCAGTTGAAAGACCGCCATGCAAAACTTCATGTTGGAGGTATAATCGTGAAGTGCGAAGCAGATCGCCATGTTCTCCAACCATGCCTCAGCGGCCACGCCGTCCGGGGCACCAAATAACTCGGGAAACTTGACCTTCTCGAGTTCACGATGAATGCTACCAGTACCTACCTGAGCATGTGGAGGAACCTCAGTGAGTCCCGATGCCCTAGCCTCATCTCTATCCAAACGGCTAATCAGTGCCTCGAACATGCACTGAAAATATCTCATCATTCCGACTACATCACCAACTGCTATCTTCTCCTGTCCGAGAACCTGCTCATCTCCCTGGGAGTTAGACCCCTTAGGCTTGGATTCTACTGGAGGCATCGCACCTCCTCCACTAGAACCTCTTCGTTTGCCTCCGCGACGTCCTCTAACCATGATCACCTGCACGTACACAATTCAACTTGATTAGAAACAGTATAATCAAATCATATCAACAAACGTCGTAGTGATCCCAAGTCACGATTTGAACCTCGCTCTGATACCACATGTAACAACCCCATTAGTTGGAGTGACTCCTACGATGTACAACCGGTAAAAGCATCCTAATTTTTTTTTTTGAGTGTGTCTGTGTAGGAAGGTAATAAAGACATTATACTCAATATCGCATCATGACGACGAACAAAACACATGCAACACACGCAACAACAACATAACGACTTACATAAAATCACATCAAGCACCTGGAAACAATGTATGACATTCAACAGACAAAGAACAATAATGACTACCTGCCCGTCCTACCCTCCAATGGTTAGGACCTCCAAGACACATAAGCAACGCTCAAGCCTAGGTTCCCATCGATTTTTACCATTTAAGGTCTCAAGGCTAGCGATTGTTCTAAGGAACAAGGAGGCGTCTACATCCCACCCAACACAAGCAGACCAAGCCAACTAACTAAGGAAATTCATCCTAACACCCCCCCCCCTCGCACCCCAAACAATTACACAAGTAACTAGAATCTCTTACAGTGAGCAAACCAAGCACATTAAAAGTTTACAACCAAGTAAAAAAATGAACATCAACACCCTCAACGGGAAGCACAGGCTAAAAATGACTTCGCCAATATCCCGCTCATTCGTCGAGTCAACTAGTCAATAATTACAGTCTTTTTTAATCATCTATTACGAGCCCAACTTAGCATGTATAGAAAGAAAAATATCATTAAGGTATAATCTAAATTAGCCTTAAAACCAAATTCATTTGCGCAATTTTAAATTTCAAGGTGCCATCAAGGTACCATCTAAATCAACATTACTGGACATTACTGAGCAAGTATGAATCTTCGACTGGATTAATAATTAAAATATAATTAATCATTAATTAAAATCTGACTAGCTTGTCTAAATTTAAACTTAGCCATTCATCAACAATCAAATAGACATTAGATACAAACAATTTATCAAGCTTAAATACCATGCCCATCATCACAATCTACTTGACTAATCTAATTTAATCCATATTAGAGCCCTAGTTGCAATTTCCATCTAAGTTAACATTAACGCAATAAATGGAACAAGTCTGAAATAGATATCAATAAATAATGGAACAATTTAAAAATTTAACCCAACATGGCATTTTAGGGATCTGTTACCCCGTTGTCATTAAAGCAAGGATAACTAATTCATCGTTGTCAATCCTAACAGGCTCAGTGCTGGGTAAAAGGCGGTGGCTCACAGCCCCAGGTAAATCGCTGACTAATACTAGGGTAAGCTATTGGTTGTAAAAAAATAAAGGTATTGCTACTTAGGGGAAAAACTCAAAGCTAAGTAATTTTGGAAACCTCCAAGGATGGTTCATTGTAGTCAAGATCTCTGGTTGGAAATTAATTAATATTTAAGGCATTAGAATCTCTGTCATTGGGAATGATGACACCAGATTTTAGATGTTTAGATGGTGTCTATGGCAGTCTGAAAAAGTGGGGGGGGGAGGGGCGCAACCAAACCATTCACAATACTTCGCACAGCCTGGACACCGAGATAAGAGATCATCCCAAGTGCATGCCAGACTTGACCGTATAGTATTGTAGTGGTTCATGTATTAAATATCAGTTGGAATGTCCCATCTAGAGACCGGGAGGCCCTTCTTCCTAAATCAAATCTCAGTATTGAAGTCGACTTGTTAACTAGGCCCCTCCAACAATAATCATATGATGTAGTAAAGTTAATGAAGTTGAAAATGTGATGTGAAAACATATGGTATATAAATGCCTCCTTTAATTTTCTCACTCCATCTCAACCATACTCTCTTAATGTTGATTCCATTTATTGTGTTTTAATAGAAAAATGGAAAATAAATCAAAAACAAAATGTAAATAGTAACAATTTTATATGATGTTTTTATACCAACAATCAAATAACGGTGAAGTAATAAATAAACCGGAGGCAATAAAAAGCTGTAAGATAGTAACTGAATTTCAGGTTAGTAGTTTATGTGTTGCAAAGTTCATGTAATAGTAAAATAAAATTTGAAAACACAGCTAGGTAAAAGGAGATAAATATACGATGTTATCATTTAAGGAACAGTTTTAAACAACAATTCATCGGACGTTACACAACCACCATTCAGGAGCCACGCATACACAGCAAGGCGCTATTCAGCAAGGGTTAAACAACCACACTATTCATTAAGGGTTAACCCTCAATCGTGGAGAGCAACCAGAAAAAAAAAAAAAAACAAACAAACAAACAAAAATTCACAGGGTTTCACCAGGAGTCATTCAATTAGTGTGCGTCTATGTTAACACTATTTTCAGAACAACATTGATTGAATAGTTTGACTGAAGATCGGCTGAACTATTCTGTCCACACATTGCAACACTGAAATCAACTAACAAGTACGAATAGGAGTATATCTTACCACAATCGTTGAATGACGTCAAAAGGTACAACGAAATGGTTCAATAAAATTTAACATCGGCAATCGTGGAATGAAATTAGGAGTTTCAACAAATCGTTATGTAAAATTTAACATTTGCAAATCGTTGAATGAAGTCAGGAGTTTCAGCAAATCGATATATAAAATTTAACATTAGCAAATCGTTGAAAGAAGGGGAATACACATGAAAATATTTTAATGGACAGTTCTTCTATGAATGTTGAATCATTGGGTAAGAGGTAAGAAAATTGCATTAAATGCAGGGTTTGTACCAATGGAAGCATTAAAAATGAAGAAAAACTCTCACAAATAATTTGCAGAGATAATCTATCCAAGAAGGTACAGAGATCACTTCGCAGAGGTCATTAGAACGCAGAGCTCGATTTATAAAAAAAAATGTAGAGGTCGTGTCAACATCACAGAGGTCATTTCAATCGCAAGAAGGTGCGGTGACCAATAATCAGCCAAGAACAAACAAGAGGGTAGACGGCTGACACGATCGCCCTTCGCTCATCATCCTCACACAAGAATGTAGGGCGTTGAGATCCATAGGTATTTTAACGCTAAGGCAATGACCGTAGATCAGGCTCCTAGTCGACTACTCACGCGAGGACTGGTGAGCTAGGGACGAAGGCTAAACAAACAAGAAGTCACACTCCACACAGCAAGGTGGTCTAGACATGCGGGAAAATGAAGGCCATGGGAGACAACAACCATTGAGCTAGGTTAAGACAAGTTTCCATCCTCAATCTTAAAAGACATCATTTTACTTTTCCAATAAACAAGCAGATCCAAGCATAAGTCCTAATACCATCTACCAAACAGAATGAAGAGAGTGTACCATTGCCTGATCGCCCGCTCTGAATGACGTCCCATGTGCTTCGTACAAATCCCGCTCGCTGATTGTCGAGACTTAACCGGTACCTCCCAGCCAATGCTAGGGGTACTCTTCTTGCCCCTTAGCCCCCCGAGCCGCAAAGGGGCCACGCACACTAACCAGAGATTTCATCTAGCTCCCAGCTCGCCTCGCAAGGCCGAGCTACCACTCCTCTCCGAGCTGGGTATCCCCAACTCCCACAAGTAAATCAGTCAAGTAGATATTTCTGCAGCGTAACGTTACGCAACAGAAGATGGTCTTTCATCCTTCTCCTTCCTTCATTTTATAGAGTTTCGAACTTCCTTTCTTTCCTAAAATCTCATTTAATTTTTTTATTTTTTATTTTTAAATAAAATTCCTGAAAATTCTTCTCCGTACAAGTGTCACCCATCCCCTTCATTCCTCCATTATTTAATTTCTTTAAATAATTAATTATCTTATTTCCCTCACCCACCTAGAGTTACTCCTAGAGTCACTCCTCGGTGTCCCCAAATTCCCTTACAGGTTTTAAAGGCTTTCCCTATTATGAAATTGCTAATTCAGTTTAAAATTAGAAAGCTCTTAAATGGTAGATTCTTTACTAAGTTGACTTTCCGCTTTTTCCCTTAAGTCCCCTTTTTCCCTTTTTATGTTACCTCTTTTCCCTAGTTTCCTGTGTTTTTTTTTTCCCTCTTTCCCCTTTTTACTTAGAACTCAAAAAGTCAGGTGTGAAAATTAACCCTCTTTCCCTTTTCTTATTTAATTAGTATACTTTAATTTATTAAGGTAATAAAACAATTAATTCCCCTTTTAAATTTTAATCCCACATAATTTTATTTTTTATGAATAAATTAAATTTCTTACTCCCTTCATGTTACAAGATTTAACGAAGATCATAATTATTATTTAAGTTGTTTTTATTTTAATTATTATTATTATTATTATACAAGACAAAATTTTACTTCTAGCATAATTTAGACTTAGGCCTTAATTTTGTACTGCGCAACATTTAATTAGGGAAATTGTTTTAAAAATTACTTAACATGTTATTTGTCTTAGGGCCATCTAGGTTCATCCCTCTATCATCAACAATGCTACATGCTCTTCAAGACGCATTAGGTGATCCAAGGGTGCCACTCGCCTCATCTGTTCCCTTACGCGATGTGCCCTTCAGGACGCACTACATGCTGCAAGGGTGCCACTCGCCTCTTGACTGATTTGGTAGACATCAATAACCCCTAGAGTCAACACTCCGCTAGGTGAACTTGTGGGAGACTAAGGGCCTCTAAGGAATAAGGACCCCGCCTTATTGCATGCCCCTTAGAATCATCGTGAGCGGCTGTTGCAGTCTGCCCTCACGGCATCTTGGGTCCTCTCGAACTAGGTAATCATTAACCTACAGTTCGAGCCATAGTGGGAGTTCTAGTAGGTTGTGGCAGGGCTGCTATCCACACCTCTCCCTCAACATATCTAATAGTCATGCGTGACCCATTTACTCCATATGTGAGTCTGGTCAGCAAGATATCATCAGCCTGCATCATCAACAAATCATGTCAGAATATATCCATATCATATCATCTTATTCAGATGCACTAATATCATAGTAAAACAATCAAACCCCAATGGTACACTCCCCGACTTGATCCAGAGTCCAAGGGGTTCCATCAATGCCTCGGCATCCTCTAGGTCCGTAATCCTGCACACTCAGTAAAACAGATTCAATAGCACCTGTCTATGTTAAAGCGGTAAAACAACATGTCATCAACCCATAACGCCTCATAATCAAAATCAAAAGTTTTAATAGCATAATAATCTGGATCACTTGCGAGCAAGTATTCTCAAAGAATAAGTTCGCTCAGTGCGCCAGAGTGGGATGTTACATTTCAATATAGTGGTAAAGTTGGATGTTCTTGAAGGGGTTGCCATCAATGCCAAAGGGGGAGATTGTTGGCATATTTTCAGACAGAGGTAGAGTATGCGTGTTTGTCATTGATGGCGAAGATCAGCACGATCAGTAGCACTGCGATAATGGCATGACAATGGCAAGATCAATAGTGAAGAGAAACAATGATCGTTGGATCCCATTTAGACTTCCCGATGACCATCAGATCTGAATTAAGATAGGAGGACCGCACAGTAGAAGAAAATAGATCTCAGGCGTCAAATCTGAGCACGAAGACCGACCATCATTGGATCCATAAGAAGGAGCATGGTCTTTACGTGCAAGATGAAGTGGGCCTACAAAATCTTGAAAGCAGGAGGATCGTCCATCTTCAATAAGGACATGTGGAAAGCGACTAGAATTTCACTGACCTGCACATTGGAGGAGTCAACGGAACATGGTGTGGGAACTTGCAATATGAGAAATCCTGAGAATTGATCTGGACCTTTGGATCAAGGTATGTTGTGAAACGTTGGATGCATAGGGAACATGGCGAGCGATTGGCATTTTGCTGATTGGAAAGTCAAAGAAAGGAGGTGCTCTATCCTATGAAATAATGAAATGTGAAACCATGACTTCATCTGAGTCATTGATCAAAGGGAGATCGTGGACCATTAATCAGGCATGACGAAGCCCTGTGAAGTTGTGAAATCGTGATAATATCTTGGTCGTTGATCCAAGAGGGACATGTGGTGAGGGATTAACTTTTCACTGACTGGAAAGTCAAAGGAAGAAAATGCTCTAACCTTGCAACTCATGATATGTGAAATTGTGATAATATCTGGCCCGTGGTCATAGACAAGGTCACATCGTCGAAGGCTTAACGGAAGGAGCTAATTGCTAAGCTCCATGTTGGGAATCGCAACTTGGAGTGTCGAGACCCTTCATCATAGGAATCTCGAAATACGAGATTGCGATGAGATCTGGACCATCGGATCATTAGAGATCTCGATCGTTGATAAGGCTCAATTAAGTTCATAAGTTCACGAAATGCGAAACACCTTTTCGTGTAGGCTGTGGTCACCCTCGATGGTCATGTGAGAGGGAGGAGCTAGCGAAGCTAATCTCCATTTCGGGGATCGCAACTTGGAGAATCGAGACCCTTCGACACAGGATTGTTGAAATGTGAAATGCGAAACGCATCTTGCTTAGGCCCATGGTCACAGCCAGTGGGCATATGGGATAAACGCAAGACCCTGTGGATTTAGTCCAATGGTGTTGATTATTTGAGCATCTGATTGAAGGGATACTATTGATCTTTATGATTAATTGTTCAGTTACGATTCAGTTAGCAGAACCGAATCATGGTTCTTGGACAATTGGCGATTGAGTGGCTGAAGCGTTGTTGGCCTAGGTATTCGAGGTGTAACTGAAGTTGTGCATAGTGCATAAAATAAAGACAGAGTGACTGTGAAGGGTTGGTTTTTCTGAATGAAAAATGAGTTGAACTGTAAGAAAGGGAAAATTACAGTATGCGCAATGTGAGACCAACAGTATGCACAGTGTGAGATAAAATTTAGAAATGAGTAACACATGTTGAATAGACTAGAGAAAAGCAGAATTGCAGAACAGATAGAAGCATAGAAGAATTGCAAGACAGAAGAGAAGTGGTAAGAATTGAAAACACCTGCGTTGTTGGTTATTCAATCATTTTACTTATAATCAAGGAGGTAGGGTGGTGCTAGGGAGGACTGTGGTCCTATGATATTCGAGTTGGTGCTTGAATATTAGGATTTGTAGCTTCCATCTAGTTGGGGACAGAAAACAGGGTGGGAGGGTGGTGCTCGGGAAAACACAGAGTTTTCTATATACAAGTTGGTGCTTGTATAAATCCAGTTGGTGCTGGAATATTTAGGGAGTTGGTGCTTCCTTCTAGTGGGTGCTAGAGAAACCAGAGAGTTGGTGCTCTCAACAAGTTGGAGCTTGTAAAACAGAGGTAGTAGCCTCACTTTGAGTTGGTGCTCAAACATAGATGATGTACAGAACTTAAAAGACTGCCTATCATTTCGAAGAAGAAGAGGTTTTCTCCCTTTATGGGTTTCCTCATGAAAATATGTATTTGTGTATATCTTATGTGTGATTGATGCTCATTATTCATGTTGTTCATATGATGTATAATATGGATGGTCACTTGATGAAAGATTAAAAATGGTTTAATAGACTTAAAATTGTTTAAGCACAGTAACAACTGATTCAGCCCCCCCTCTCAATTGTCTTAGTAATTTCAACACAGGTTTCTAAATAATTCTTATTTTTCTGATATGGCTTGTTCACATGATTCGACAATGAGTTGCAGGTTCTTAAATTTCTTTTGCCATCATTCTTTTAATTGTTTGATCCTCTTTGGTGAGGGGAGATCCTCTTATATTCTTTTCAGATCCGAGTTGTTGATGGCATGGTTGGAAAAAGGGGTCACCATCTATTCATAGAAATTTTCTTCATATTTTAAATTCGTCTGCAAATGTTCGTGCAAATCATTTTCCCTCTTTCGAAAGGAATCTATATTTTGTGATGTTTCCCAAGTTTCAATAATTAGATGCATTATTTTCTTGATGTTCTTCTATAGAATGGCTCTACACAATGTGAGGAGGCTGGAGGATCCTTTTAACTTGGCTGCAAGGGTAGCAAGCACGGTTTTTTATAAAGGACTGGCAAACTCTAAGGTAGCAATGAAAGCCTCCTCCAATTCCTCGAACCGACCATTCAGTTTGGCATTCTCCGCTTCAATTCCTCCAATGGAATCACTGAGAACATCACCGGTTACACAGTCAAATTGGGAGGTTTGGGATGACCGCATTTTTCTAATGTTAATCTTTGAACGAGATTTGCATTTCTTATTTGTTACATCTCTCTTTTCAATGATTAAATTTTTAGATTGGTTGTCAAAAACAGCGCTCTAGAATATGAAGGATTCATCTTCGTAAAAAATGTCGGTCTTAGCTATTTCCATTGTGGAACTATGGTGCATCGCGTCTGCGGACGGGTGAAATTTGTGCATGTTCTCAATTTCAGTTTCAATATCCATGTGCTCACTTTCAATTTTGGGTTCTTCTGTCTGCTCCACAATGTTTTTTCTCTTCTTTTTCAGGGGAAGCTTGTGAGAACTATCAATTTTTGCATGAGGAGGGTTCTTATCTCCTCCTCTGTTTGAAGATTTATGGGTTGCTTTATTACTGGGGTGGGTCATTGAAGCGATTCTCCGTGATGTCGTTCTCTTGGGAGTGTTGGCCAGGGACTGGACACTCTTCTCACCAGATACTTTTCCCTGTTATCTGTACAATTTAGTCGTGCTTTGCAATGTCTCTACATCGCAATCGTTAGAAGCATGAGTGTTGTCATCACTGTCTCTATCTTCGGTCAGGAGTCTATTGATAAAAGAGTTGATAAATCCAACTGATAGTAAATGTTCTCAAAAAATCCCATTAGGTTCGAACCCTTTTAGCCTTTCAGCATATGTTAGGTTCAAGTTCTTGAAATGGCCTGTGAATTCGTCAATCTTGTTGAAATTTTTGCACACGAAATCCCCGACTTTCCAGGGAAGAGGAAGGAACTATTTTTTTCTCTTGTAATGGAAAAAATGCACCCAGTGGTTGTATTTCCTTTCTATTTATGTAACAAACATCTTTTCCATGATGTGGCATGGAAGGAAAGAAGGATTTTCCTTAGAGCCAAAGACTATTAGTACACTGTAATTTTCCTTTGTTCAAGTGTCCCCTTCCTGTCCAAAAACTTGGTTTCCTGTCCAGACATCCAAGGAGCATCCTTTCCTAACAATAAATCTTTGAAAACTGAGACAAATTCATTAAAAACCTCATAAAAACAATGGGAGGCCTTGTGCCTCCACAAGGCCTGGTACCAGAATGTTACTGGGTCGAATTCATAGTTTATTTTCTTGGACACAGACACTTTTGGAAATGGGTAGCAATGCACTATTACGAAAATCAAGTAGGATGACATATAAAATTTATTCGATTCTTTGAATCGTGACAGATGGGAACATATTTCAATGGAAATTAGCTTCCCCCAATAAAAAATGAATTGTTCCTTGACTATGAAGTAAAAAATATAAATAACTTACGGGAAATGCTTGTCGTGGATTCTTGTCCCGTTATTCTTGTAAACAACCAAGCAATTTCCCGGAATGGATTTCTAAAGGAACTGACTTGCAACTTTGTGATATCTTCAGGAACTATTGTCGAGTCTTCGAGGAACTTGGATAAGAGGTCCAACCTGTTATAATGTTTTTCTAGGAACTGCTTGCAATCTTGTCATATGAAGGTCAATGTTGGCTCCGAAAATCTTAACATCTTGCGGAAGACCTGAGGTGACAAAGAAATAGGAGAATGGTCGTGCAGTGGAATAATTATTTGGCTTGAAATATATTTTTCGACGCACGAACAGACCACCTCCTTACAGTAAAAAACCTCAGGGATGAAGCCTACATGACATTTCCAGAGGTCCAAATCACTTCATTCTGGGCGAAACGGGATGAATAGTAAGAGTATGCCCTGGACCACTGGAAGTTATGGTCCTCACATCCGAAGATATTCATTGTATCTCCACAGAACTATTGTCAAGTTGCTGCCATAAGTTTACAAAAACATTTGTTTGCTCCAGATGATGTGTGAAATGAAGAGATGGAAGGGATAACACAACCCTATGCAAATATTGGTCCTAATTCATGTGAATGGGAGATCTCCTCGAGAATTTCGCTCATTAATGACAATTTTGACGGTTGTTGCATGATGCGTTGTTAGCATTAAATACTAGTAATTGCATACATAGAAGTGTGAACATGGCAGATATGACAATGAGCAATTAAGGATTGGATATTTCCTAAATGGGCCAATGTGACGACCCGTGTTTGAGATGAACAATTGAAAGGGATAATATAACTCTCCACAGATCTTGGTTTAATGTGTATTAATGGGAGATCTCCTCGAGTGTTTCGCTCATTAATGAAAATGTTGATGGTTCCTGCATGGTGAATTGTTAGCATGAAAGGTTACTAATTCCATATTAAGAAAGAAGTACAAAGGTCGCAGGGACATGAAAGAGAAATTAAGGAGTGTCTAATTATCAAAAGCAATTGGACGGGCTTCAAAATAGGGTTCCAAAGAACAACCATTGGAGATGAGGGCCTGAGGGTCAAATTGTGTTTCTCAGAATTTTTTGAGTGAAAAACGCATAACATGAAAGAGGGCATGATCGGACAGTCCAGAGGGAAATTTGTATATTCCGAAAGTCCGAGTAATTTTTGCAGGACACAAAACAATGGAAGTGAAAACGTGAGCCCGCCTATCTGAGAACCTGCAATTGAAAAAGTGGCTAAGTATGGAATAGAGAAATGGCTAGGCGGATTCGTTTTTGCTAATATATTGAAACTTGTAATATATATCTCATTGCATGGAAAGATATTTTCTACATGTCTTTGGGCAGAAAAGAGAAAATAAGACAAGATAAATTAATTTAAATTCAAGGAGTCGAGCTTCATTTAAATTTCATTATCTCATAGACTCTTTTTCTTTTTAATGAAGGTCTTTATGGTTGTTGCATGATGAACTATTAGCATTAAACCTTGGTCGGGCACAGTAAATAGTGACTAATAATTGGAGATTTCATGAACGTGCCAACCCGAGGAACCATGAAAGAGATTCCATGAAATGGGAAAGTATGGAAAGCGGTCGAACGAGCTTCAGAAATAGAGTGACAATGGTTCTCGAGGAGACGTGACTTCCCGAGGGTCAAATTGTATGTCTTGGAACTTGAGTGAAAAATTTGTACCACGAAAGAGGGGATGATATGGGAGTCCAGTGGTCAATTTGTATATGGAAGAAGTGTGGGAGATCTCCTCGAGCGTTTCTCTCACTAATGACATGTTTAAGGTTCATGCATGACGAATCTTGCCAATTGCATATTTAGAGAAAAGTAGGAAGGTGGCGGGGAAAGGGAACAACAATTAAGGAATGGCTAATTATCGAAAGTGGTTGGTGACGCTTCAAAATAGGGCTAGAAGATACAACTAGCAGAGGTGAAGGCCCGAGGGTCAAATTGTATCTCTTGGGAGTGTTGACTTCAGAACGTGTAACACAGAAGAGAGCATGATGGTGCATTACTGCGGAAAAATTGTATATCGCGGAACTCTGGGTACTGTTTTCTAGTCGCGGAACATTGGAAACACAATCCCGAGCCCACTAGTCTGGGAACCCGCAATCGAAAAAGTGTCTAAGTATGGAACAGGGAAACAGTAGGATAGAATCGATACAAAGTAAATGTACAACATCATGGAGATATATCCAATTTGGGGCTAAGTATTGAAAGGAACGATGGACGGTCAGGCTTGTAACAGGGCATTCCAGCAAACAAATTGTATATCTCAAAACTCTGTGCACTATTTGCAAGTCGCGGAAGATTTGAAACATAATTTTGAGGCCGTCAATCCTGGAACCCGCAATCGAAAAAGTGTCCAAGTATGGAATAGGGAAACGCTGGCCCGCACTTGTTTTCTCTAATATATTGAAAATTGTAATAGTTTTCCTATTACCTGGCAAGATATTATGTGCATGTTTCTGGACAAGTTCTATAGGGATGGTTAGTCCTTAAGACTTTTTCTTATTAATGACGATCTTTATATTTGTTGCATGATGGCATATTAGCATTAAACCTTTGGTGTTGCATATTTGGAAAGTACGAGGATGGATGGAACAGGAAACAGTAACTAGGAATTCGATATTTCGTGAACCTGCCAATGCGAGTATCCAAAATAGGGTGATAAGGTCTCCCCAGAAGACGTGAGGCCCCGAAGGTCAAATTGTAGCACTTGAAACATTTGAATGCATAATGTGTAACATGGAAGAGTGGACAATGTCAGAGTCTGATAGTCAATTTGTATATGGTGGAGGTCCGGGTGCCAATTGTTTCGTACCAGTGTGTTCAGTTGTCACTAGTAAGACCATAATCAATGTATTTTGGAAAGGGCACAAAGTTAGTGGGGATGGAAGGCAGGGACAGATACATTGAAACATTGGTGAACCCTGGTAGAGTGAAGCTTGCGAGTTCGAGGAGTCTGTGGTGGAATTGTAGATCACAGAAGTTTTGAGTGCAAGATGTATATCACCGAACAAGAAGCAACAGAGTTTGAAAGGGCCAACCCAGAAACCGTGGCCATAAAATTGGCTAAGTATGGAAAGGAATAATGGTTGGTCGGATTCATCATGTGAGGATATAGATGGAGATGAAGACATGTTATCCCACCAACCCTAGAACCCGCGATCATAGAAAGGAGACTAAGTATATAAACAGAAAGAGATAATAGACGGGAAGAAGAAAAGGGAAAAAGGGCTAAGTATCTCATAGAAAAATATGTATTGTTCATCTATTAATGCCAATCTTTTCGAACCCCTGGTCTATCCTCACTAGTAAAAGCATAACTTGCAGATCACAAAATTTCTTTGGGTGCAAGATGTATATGATGGAACAAGGGACATAAGTGTTGGATACCGCAAACACGGGAGCTGGTGGTTAGATAATTGGCTAAGTATTGAAAGGTACCATGTTCGGTCGGGCTCATTGTGTGAGGATATAGATAAATATAAGTATCTGCCAATCCATGAATCCAGGAAGTTGTGATCATAGAGATGCGACTAAATATAGAACAACAAATGGATAATAGAGGGGGAGAAAACACGAAAAATTTAAGGAGAAAGTGTTTATATTTATTCCAATAATATTCATATTAATATATATTAATAGATCATTTATGTTCCAAATGAAAATAATCTTCCAATTTGCAGGATGTTGTTCGGTTCACAAATTTCATTGAAACCCATAAGAAATAGAAAGGAATATATATATATATATATATATATATATATATATATATATATATGATGCAACATTTTTTATATGCATGGATATTATCAAATAGAAGAAGCTGCAATATATCCAAAATATTGAACACGGACATGATGTCAACACTTGAGTTGCCTTGTTGTAATAGAGTCATTAATTCATTCTATTGATGGGACCCCAAAGAATGAAATCAGGACGGGTCCTCCCATTTCTTTTTTAAGTATAGGGCAGGCGCCACATAAGTATGGCCTATGACAAATTATTATTCCATGTAAAATGTAAGGAGCAAGCATAGTGGCTTTTATTTAAATCGAAGTGTTGGGCAACATAAAGAAAAGATTGTCATCCATGTTTAACAACACACAAAAAAAAGTACAAAACAAAAAAAAAACAACACTAGAGATTGGAAAACACCATAAAAAAAACTCAAATATTCTATATTCAAATAAACTGGGTTACAAAACACAGCTGAGATTATTTTCCATAATGATTGTGTTTAGGGCTCCCACTGAAAAAAAAAAAACAAATATGTACAATAATGAAGCTTGTGGACAGTATTTTATAGATTTCAACTTGACCATCAAATGTTTGATTCGTGTATCTAGATATGGCCTGCCTGCATTGGCTAGTTATTCAACATTCCATACTTTTCTAAGTGTTAATTTCCCTCTATCGTCGAAAACTTGGGGTTTAAGGTTCCTTCCTTGTAATGTTCCTGGTCATTGACATCTGAGATAAATTAGAGATGCAATTCAGGCCCAATTCAAATACGAGGGAGTGGTTTTATGTGACATCATCTTTGGGTGAAACAAATCCTGTTAGCCAACAAAAACTGAGACAAAAAAAAAAATTCAAGTATGTTGTGGCTGTTATTCTCTCTGTATTCGATCATCTGTTTGGTTGAAAATCCTACCTGAAGATTTGTATGTTGAACTTCTTTGTTTTATTACAGTAAACTGGAAGGGACGTCCAAGTCAGCTGCAAAACGTTCCTCTGTTGAAGTACACAACTTCTTCCAGCAACACCTGACAAGTGTATCAAATGTTGCAGATGGCATCATAATATATCTTTCGTTATAGGGGTGGCAGACATGGCGGCCCACAAAATGGTCTATAATTTTTGGAAGTGATGCCAAATATTATTCCATGCCTAGATACACTCAGAAGGAAATTATAAAATTGGATACCCACAAACGTGAGAAACAGTATGCATGCTCGAATCAACATTATAAAATTACAAAACGTTTTATGCCAAAGTTGTAACAGAATTGACAGACAGGCAGTTTCTATGTCAAAGAGTTTTGAGAGACTTTTTTATGCAGTAACAGACTCGACATACAATCAAATTTTGATCACTACTGATACCAATGTCAAGCGCAAGAATTTGTGATCGCATGCTCCAAGTAGTTTCACCTTTAGGCATCCACATTGGCGATGACCCCAGGCTCCAGATAGCTTAGGCTTCAGACATTGACATTGGCGGTGGCAATGGGAATAATGTTATTGACTGCAGTGCAACAATGTGATGAACAAGTCATTTTCAAAGAACTTAGACTGCAGGAGTGTCAGACCTGCAAAGAACATTGACTTTAGTGTTACTTTGTCACGACAACTACAATTTTTCTTTGAGTCCATAAATCTTTGGACGTTGGGTGTCCTGTGCAATAATGACCTTGACATCAAGTACATGTCAGACATATATTATCTGACATTGCAGTGTTAATTCAATTTCCATAGCGGATGACGGCTCAATTGCATTAGCACAAGCAATATTAATTGTGTGATTAATTAACATCCTTGAAGGACGTGAATCCCAAACAACGCCTAAAACTTTTCGAACAGCCATGTGTTCAAAAAAACATTGTTCTATATTTTAAAAAATAAGAAATTGTAGGTGGAAATAGCTCTGGAATACACCACTACATTAAGGTCTCTTCTAAAGAATGAAATAAAATGATTACATGAAGGTGGTAGTAAAAAGTGATTTTCAGAAACCAAATCATTACCTGAATACGCGAAACTTCTTGCATAAGGTGGCAGTATAAAGTAATCCTCAGAAAGTGTTGCAAAGTCCATAATCCAAAATTTCTTCCCATTATCTTTTTCCAGATACATGTCGATGCAGGAATTAGAAATTTTTGAGAGCGTCGTTCCCTGGTGCAATCATATGCATAGGGATAGTAAATAACATTGTGCAGTGGCGATAGAAATTTGATTGTATGTGGAGTTTGTTACTACATCCAGAGGACAGTGAACAAACTTTGACAAAGAATATGACCTTCTGTCAAGTCTGTTACCACACCCAGAAGCATCTCAACAAAATTTGAAATAGAAACTTCTGTAATTTTAGGATGTCGATTCAACCACCCATACGGTTTGTCATACTTGCGACGATCCAAATTTATAATTTCCTTCTGAGTATATTCGCGAATGGAGTAATATTTCACGTCATTTCCAAATATTACATACCATTTTTCAATCCATGGTATGTGCGACTCCTCTGACGAAAGATAAATTCTTGTGTGGTTTGCAGAATTTGATATGCCTGCCAAATCTGTGTTGTTGGAAGAAGCTATATACTTGAACGAAGGAGAATTTTGCAGGTGACCTGAAAGTCTCTTCCAACTCCCAGTAAGAAAACAAGGAATATCAACACACAAATCTTCAGGAAGGCCTTTCAACCATCCAAAGCATCGAATATAGGGACAACACCAATCACAAGACACTTAATTTTTTTGTGTGTGTGTCTGAGTTTTTGTTGGATAACAGAGTTTTTTTTTCGCTCAAAGATGACGTCATATAAAACCATTCCCTCGTCTTTCAATTGGGCCTAAATGACATCTCTAAGTTGTCTCACATGTCCATGACTAGGAACATTACAACGAAGGCACCTTAAAGACCAACTCTTCGATGATAGAGAGAAATGGGAATAAGTATTTAAAATCAACGCTGGAGGATGATAGTATAATCTTCCGTAGATTTTGGTTTAATTCGTTTTAATGGAAGATTGCCTCGATATTTGTGCCTATTAATGCCAATATTTTTGAATATGTGTGTTGAATAGTCACAAATATCACGAGTTAACATTCCCATATGCAAGAAGATTCTCAAATATGACAACCTGTAACATAAGCACAATATTAAAGAGGGGCATGACATCAAAACCTCTATGGATGACACCTTCGTGGATGGCAGTGTCTTAGTACAATGTTTCACTGTTACTGTGATGATGCCTTTAAAAAAAAAAAATAGCCAACACTTTTTGAAAATTCAAAATGGACGCAAGAAAAATTAACATATCCCATAATATTCACTTATTTATGCATTTTAATGGGAGATGTCCTCGAAATTTCCACTTATTAAAGCCAATCTTTTCGAACCTATCTGGTCAGTTGTCACTAGTAAAAGCATAATTAATGTGCACATTGGGAAGGGTGGAAGGTATCGGGGATGTAGGGGAGTGAAAAATGCATGAACCCGTGAAACTTTGAAGACTCGACTAAGTATGGAAAGGCAGGTCGGACAAACAGAGTCATCGTAGGTATAGGCAGCCTTGCGAGTTCGAGGAGTTCGGGGTCCAATTGTAGAGCATAGAAGTTTTGGGTTGAAGATGTATACCCCAGACACGGGTTACCAGAGTTCGATAACACCTATCCACGAACCCACGTTCATAAAATTGGCTAAGTATGCAAACAATTGGCTGTCGATTAGACTCGTGATGTGAAGATATAGATGGATATGATGATTTGTGAGTTCTCCACACAGGGAACCCACGAGAACATAAACGTGACAAAGTATAGAACTAGAAATGAATAATAGAGGGTAAGAACAAAAGGGAAAAACATGCAAGTTTAGAAGAAATTGGCTAAGTATGCAAACGAACGGCGGTCGGTCGGACTCACAATGTAAAGATATAGATGGAGATGACGATTTCTCAGTTGGCCACCCCGAAAACCCACGAGCACGTAAACGTGACAAAGTATAGAACCAGAAATGCATAATAGAGGGTAAGAACAAAAGGGAAAATGGGCAAGTTTAGAAGAAATTGGCTAAGTATGCAAGCGAACGACGGTCGGTCGGACTCATGATGTAAAGATATAGATGGAGATGACGATTTCTCAATTGGCCACCCCGGGAACTCGCGACCATAGAAATGTGACAAAGTATAGAACCAGAAATGCATAATAGAGGGGAAGAACAAAAGGGAAAAACAAGCAAGTTTACAAGAGGAAAAAGAAAGGGAGAGAATAAATGTATCGCTCACACAACAACACTCTGGTTCCCGATAAAGACATTAACTATGGGAAAACATCGTCAGTTATGAAATATAGTTGGAGCCCGACAAACTTTGGTTCAAGCCATAAGAGATGTTGTTTACATCCACTGCAAAATTTTGCATATTATTTTATCTTAATAGTATTTTTTGGGGAGCCAACTGTAAAACCATGTAACAACAGATCCAACTGCAGATGCAGGACCCCAACATTGCAAAGTTGAAGCAAACAAGAGAAAGCAGCAAATAACAGCCCAATGAAGAAGCACCAAAAGGACCAACTGCAGTCGCAGGACCTCAACCTTGCAAAGTTGAATCAAACAACAATAAGAAGCATCCAATGAACTAAGAAGCAAGCACCAACCAACCAACCAGGAAATGCCGGTGAAGAACAATATTGGCCAAATTCACTACACACAAGATTGTCTAACAATAATGTAGTGTAACACATCTATTAACCAAATATTTCAAGTTGTGTGACCTGTCAGGTAAACATTCAAAGCTGCCAGGACCGTCCAAAGGCCTGCCACTGTGCAATCAATTAAGAAAGGTGCGGTTTTCACGGCTGGTATTTTTCAATACTGAGAGCGATCAAATTCCTCTTGCAGTCCATCTTTGTATGTGATTACTACGACCAGAGAAGCAGGACTGTAATGTTGTCTTCATCTCGTTCTGGATCATCAATGTTCGACACAAAACCTACCTCCATCACAACCACGGTGATGCATAGGAAAAAGAAATTGTATTTTCTCCTCACATTCAAAAATGTTTTGCAAGAGGATTTCGACTCAAGCATCCCTAGCAGTCAAATTTCCCACCTGCAAACTACAAGTAGCAAGCGAAGCTAAAAACGACACCCAAACCCGCTCGTCAACGGGGAACGACAGAAGGCCAATTTTCGACACAGAACCTTCCTCCAGCACAACCATAGTGACGCATAGGAAAAGGAAATTGTATTTTCTCCTCACATACAAAGATGTTATGCAAGAGGATTTTGACTCAAGCATCCCCAGTGGTCAAATTTCCCACCTGCAAACTGCAAATAGCAAGCGAAGCTAAACACGACACCCAAACCTGCCTGTCAATGAGGAACGACAGAAGGGCAGTTCCAATCGTGGTTGCAAAATCCCAAGCGTGCAAAATGCAACAAGACCAACAGGAAAACAAGAACAACAACAACAACAGTGAAATAAGAAATCAGTGAACAAGCAAGAAACAAGCATGAACTAGTGAACCAACAATGTCGTTGAAGAACAATATTGCCCATATTCACTACAGAGAACATTGCATATAAAAAAACCCAGAAGAAAATGTATTGTAATAGGCCTGTTAAGTAAACATTTAAGGTTGTGAAGCCTGTTAGGTAAGCATTTAAGTCTGTCAGAACTGCTCTGTAAACATTTAAGAAAGAATGCAGTGTGGCAGGTCAATTATGTAAGATAAAACATTTATTATATTATTTTATAACAATAAAAAAAAAAATAGTAACAATAATTCGAACAATAGAGGCTATGTAAAAAATAAATTTATTCAAAGGACAAACTAATATGAAGTCAACTAATAAAACACTGACTCTCTATCTTCAAATGACTCTCTATCTTCAAAACTTTGGATATCCAAACATTTCAAGAAAAAAAATAAAAACTCAAAAACATAGTATATGATCAAAAACTTTGGATATGTTAACATATCAAACATTGGGAATAGGGAAGTTGGCAATAAGACCTCCAATCTGTTATCCAATCAAATCATGACATATATAGTATTTTTTATTATATAAAAATCAATGTTTTTAGCTCCCTAGTTACAAATATTTTTAATCAAAGGAGAAACTAATATGTAGTCAACTAATTATTACTACAGGTTCGCACAGCCGCCTTTTAACGTTTCGGGTATTCGCACAGCCGCCTTTCGGCGTTCACCAGCCGCAAGTTAGCGGCTGTGCTAGTTATTACTATAGTCCATCTTAGCCTTCCACAAATACTAATAATTTTCTCTCAAATATATTAGTGAGTTGACGCCACAAAATAATATGGACTAACATCTCATTTTTGTTAATTCATTATATATATTAATATATTTTCCTCATATAAATTAATGCGTTGACACGTCAGAATACTATATATATATATACTAGATGTATTCCATCTCATTCGTCTGGTTAATTCATTACTTAAAGTTTCATAAATTAATAATTTTTTCAAATATATATTAATGCGTTGACGTCATAAGACAATACGTATTATTATGCACTGAAGTAATTAATTACTTAAAGTTTCATAAATTAATATTATTAATGGGTTGACGTCATAAGACAATATGTATTATTATGTACTGAGGTAATTCATTACGTAAAGTTTCCTAAATTAATAATTTTTCAAATATATATTAATGCGTTGACGTCAATAGATCGTAAAGGTTAAGCTTGATTTGTCATATTGCCACACATATTCTGTTTTGGTCTGTGCTCTCGCAAAATAGATATTGGATATACATCGTTTAACATATTTTGTAATTTATGTGGTTATATGTCAAATACAATTGATATGAAATATCATTGTTGACTTCAGAAGCGTCGATCACATCTGTGTTAAAATTTATTATTCATATTAATTGATATATTAAACATATTATATATGAAATATTAACTTTGAATTGAAGGATGTCCATATGGGTGAATCATCTAAGTTTTTTTTTGTTTTTTTTTTCAAATGTTATGTTATTTGAAAGGTATAAACATAGTTTTAATGACATTTTGATTTTCTAAACAAATTTTACATTATTTGAAAATGAGATTAGTAATAGCTACTTGTAATAAAGAAGAAAAAAAGGTGGTTGTTGTTTTGTTTTTTTTTTTTTTTTTAAAAGAGATATTTAGGTTGTAAATTTGATCGTAATTATAATTGGAACTATTGTGTGGAAAAATGGAGATTATGAAACATGAATGCCAAAACAAAATAGTTATGGAATTTAAAATTGAAGAAGCTACTCTTTAGAAGATTGGTACAAACGATGATTTTGTATGGTTAACTTGTTTGGGGTTTAGTCCTTCCTAACAAAAATTTAGAAGAAAATTGAGAAAGTTGAGAAATGGTTATTATTTTAGGAGCAGAATCATGTATGTTTCCTTTGGAAGGAAAAACATTGTGACAATTTATTACACGCATTATCAAAATAAAGCATATGGATAGGAACACATGAGTGATGCTAGAAAGGTTGGCATCTCAAGATAAGTGTTGATTGGTATCTCAAGATAAGTGATGGTACCATGATGGGATGAAATGGATTAGAAAATATGGAATCTAAGATCAATATTTTCCAAATGAATCATTGACCATTCAAGACTTGGTACAAAAGAGGGTAATAGAGATGTCATGGAAATAACTTCACTAGAAAATGAGATTCTATCAATGTGAGATCATAGAACAATAAATTGTATCTCCAAGAGAAAACCACTATACATATGAAACATTTACATTTTCAATTCAAGCTATGTCTCATCACTTACAAGATGAAACAATGATATGGAAAATATAAAGAGAAAATAACATTTATGCTTAGTTTGCAAACAAGTAGAATTGAGAATGCAATGCATGTGATGATACATTGTCCTATGTATGAACAAACTAGACAACAATTGTCAATTCATAGTATGAACAAACTAGACAACAATTGTCAATTCATAGTAAAGAAAACATCCTTGAGATAAAGGAAATCAAAGTTGCAAATGCAAATTTTATAACTCTTGGTCCCATACATCCTATAGGGTTTTCCATGGATGCAAATAAAAATATTCTATTTATTCTATTACTATTAATAGCTTTGAAAAGAGAAAAATGAGAAGTTAATGAAGACATAAAGAAAGGAGTAGGTTAATATTCCACTTATCGAGAGACATGCATTACACCAATTGAGAATCTTATTCTCTATCCTTCTGAATAACCACCCTTGGTGTCTTTTCCCATAACCATTGGAATTGAGGATGAACCGTCAATATTTAAAACAATCCTTTTTATCAAATGATTGAAAAGGAAGAGAGATCTCTATTTGTACTCCACCTCCTCTCTCAACCCATTAAAACTAAAAGTAGATTTATGTGACTTCACCTCCATTCTAGTAGCCACATAAAAAATATTTAAATCTCCTTTTGTTTCTTGTCTTCCCTCTGAGACCCATTCAAAACAAGAAAATGTCATCTACAAATAGATATTGGAATAACAAGTTATGTAGGTTCAGCACACATCTACATCTTATGGAGACAATCAATCAATGGTCTATAATCAACAAGGAGAGTCAATTGAGCAATCGACTAAGTGTTTGACTAAGTATTTGACTAGTCCATTGGGTCAACTAGAATAGTTGAATCAGAGATATAACAAGGTAGATTTCAAGAAATATATTAGGTTCTCGTATTATTGTATGCAGATCATATCTTCATCACTTCAATGGAATTGGTTACATATTGGGGCTATAAAAGGATGTCCCTATGAGTCGATCTAACATGAAAAATGAATGAACACATATATAATGTGTTCTAATGTATTTGGATACTTTCTTCATGTATTGAGCTATGCCAGCTTGTGCTTAACTGTTGTAATGGTGTGTAACATCCCTGCTACAATCCTTGGTTTAATTAATGCTTAATGTAGATATAATGTATGACCGTGACCAAACAATGTAATATGTGAATTGTACTTTTAAATTTTAAGAAATAAAATGTGAGGCCAGTTGCTAGGGGACATGGACAGAGATGGGGGATACTTAATCCATAAGAAAAGTGAACAACTAAGAGAATTTCTTTAAATGGGCTCAAAGGGGGAATTACCTGTGTCTATTAATTCAATCCACTTCCTAAAATTACTATTGGTATATGAACCTTCTAATTTTTCGATTGAGTATTCCCATAGGAAATCATCGAATTCATGTAAGAGGATGGGTGTGAGAAGTCACATCCTGTAGTTATTGGGAGCATGGGGCTGAAGTAGAATCATCATTGCGAGTGTGGGAGTCAACTTGCTTGGAGAAAAGAGAGGATATCCATATGTGTAGAACAAACAACTTTTATAGTAATATTTTTGGCATGAAAAACAAGTAGAGGAGAAGAGGAAGGAAATTTAGAGTTGGAGAAACCATGGAGGGAGAATTTTGGAGTGTATTTGTAGAAGAATATTGACGATCCAGGTTGTCATTCCTGAAGCGTGAACTCATGTGTGAGTTTCACTATGATAACAAGTGATTGTTGTCATTTCCTGGTAATTTTCCTAGCAATGAGCTCCTTTGAGTTTCCTAGTAGTGATATTCTTGGTTACCTGTGCCAAAGAGACCCTGATGAATGAATGGGACACCTGATGGACTGAGATCAGTTAAGGGGTACATTCCTTGGGTTGGGCAAATCAATAAGAAGAGAGTTGTTGGAAAATTAGGATAGTTGTAGGAGAATGGAATTGGGTTGTGGAATTTTCTTAGGTGTGAGTGGAGAGTGAGAGACCACCCTCTTTTGTGGATTGATAACCTTAGGAGGTGACTTGATTTTTACATCTAGAACAAAAATTATATGGTTGGGTGGAAAGCCCATCCAAAACATTTGGTTGCATAACTACTTTAAAATATAAGCATTTTATCTTGTTTATGTGTTGCATTATGAGTTTAATTGTTGTGTATTACCTCTGTATTTGAGAATGATTGATATGATGTTGTATTAGATTTATTAGATAAATTTTATTTTTTATTTAGAATGTTTGATCCGGGTGGATATCGGTGACCACCCACCTTTTCCAACTCGCTCAAAACAGTTTTCTGGCAATTTTGGTAATTTACTATTTTTAGCAATTTTTAACTTCCGGGGCCATTTTGAGGACCTAAATGAAGGTTTTTCGGGATTTATATTATCAATTATAGCCAAAGGATTTTATTGAGCCCCCAAAATGGATCTCCTCTATTATACCTTTCCAATGAGCTATCATGCGCCCCAAACAAAGATCATATGCCAAAGTTACGCCCTCAGGAAGTTGATACACCAAACTACCCAAAACGGGGTCTACAAAACTTTTGGCTTTTCATCTTCCGGGGTTAGGGTTTTTTATTTTCTTTATGATAAAAAGGAATTTGGAGACTCATTGTAAAATCATCTTTTTTTGAATGCGAGTAGTGGACACATCTCTTCTCAGATATAAAATGCCACCATTCTAGCGAGTCTTTCACTCTGTATTTTTACAGTCTTTGTACATTTTCGCTCATTAATTAAAAATTATGTATTATTGTATCTCTGTGTTTATGGTTGCATCTCTGATACATTTATGTTATATTAATGGATATCCAAGATATCTCTATACATTTCTTTATTATATCTCTGCTCTCATTTCGTGCCGAAAATAATCCAGATTAGTGGTATCACAGCAGGCTACTCTTGATAATTTTTCAGTGCATGTCCCCGACAAGGTCCGAGTATAGAAATTTGAATCTCGAGCTTGTCTCTCTTGAAGACAATCTCTCTCGCACGCCCAATAAATCCTCCATGGCGGAAGAAAAGAAAAACAACATAGCAGAAGATTCTATTAAGTTGTTGCTTGAGCAAGCTCTCATGCGAGAGAGGGACGAAATGATGGAGAATTTTTCCCACATCCTTCAATGCCTGTCGATAAAAACATGCATGTCTTCATCAAATGACCACATTGGAGGCACCTCTCCTTTCAAGGTACAAGTTAATTTTGATATTCCCATATTTGAAGGACGGATAGATGCAGATGCCTTAGAAAAATGGTTAGATTTGCTAGAAGGTTATTTCTTTGTTCATAATTTCTGCAATAGGGAAAACATCACCTTTGCACTCCTTAAGGATCTCCCCCATGTCAAAAATTGGTGGGAAACTTACTTGGAGCAAAGTTCCACAAAGGAGTCTGGAATATATGGGGTTGATCCCACTTGGGATTTTTTTATGGATGCGGTAAAGGAATAGTATTACCTTGTTGGAAACTATGAGGACCAATACATAAGATGGAACACACTACGGAAAGAAAAGGGCCAAGTAGTTATGGATTTCACTAATACCTTCCATACCTTATGCACCAAGCTAGGTATCAAATAATCTGAATGAAATTTGGTTCTGAAATACCGTGGGGCTCTACATAGATACATCCAAACTGAAATGGATTTTATGGACATTTCATCACTCGATTATGCTTATCGATATGTTGTTAAAATCAAGAAAAAATTTAAGCACCAGAACAAATGGGAGTTCAGGTCTGCAAATCCGCAACAACCAAAGTATGATAAAGACGGCCCTAACAAACAAAATTATGAAAACCAGTGCAAACCATAGGAAAAGAAGGGTCAAGGAATGACAAAGAAGGGCACTAGAAAATGGTGTGATTTCCACAAAATCCCCTAGCATAACACCAATGAATGTCGCTCAAAATAGTCATTGGTGGTTTAGATAAGAGAAAAGGAGTCGAACCCTGATTCACAATTTGATTATGAAAATAATGATAGAATACATATCATCAATGCAGACCCCACTGCTATTGTCACGACCGTAGAAATTCAACAAGAAGAACCAATAGATTCTAAAGAGGGGGGGGGGGGCACTTTTTTCATTCACATATGTGGGTGAAGGGGACCCCGCTACATTTTATTGTTGATAGCAGAAGCCAGAAAAACCTCATCTCAGCAAAGGTTGTCAAACAGTTGATATTGTCGACAACACCACATCTGCAACTATACAACATCGGGTGGCTTCGCCAGGGACGAGATCTTCGTGTCAGCCAGCAATGTCGATTGTCATATGAAATCCAACCCTTCAAGGATGAGGTATTATGTGATGTTTCCCCATGGATGTCTGTGATGTTCTATTGGGCCAGCCATATATGTGGAAGTGCCATGGTATTTATGTGTCTCGACCCCGTAGTGTCATTGTTACTATGGGGGGTCATCTCTACGGGATATCAGAGGTAATTTTGACTATTGTCCCACCTAAATAGTTCTACAAGGTAGTATCTCATACTACAAAATTCAACTTCTTCACAGTCTGTTCAAAGCGTAAACAAAAGAACACCACTGCAGCCTCAGTCCAAACATCTTCTATCCAACAAAATCAGGTCGACAAGATTGCAACAAAGTGTAAATATTTCTTCTGCACACAAGAATATCATGTAGCCAGACTGGTTAAAAAGGTCCAACCCTTCCAGCCACAGGTTTGTGACAACCTTCAACAAGATAAGCAACACAACTTCTCCAACAAGGCAATCATCTCATCAAGATGCAGATTCAACAAATGCTTTTCCCTCTCCCTCAGGCACTCAACGCAATGGAGACCATTTATTCCTAAGGAGGGAGGATTGATCTAGGTGGATATCGATGGCCACCCATCTTTTCCAACTGGCTCAAAACAATTTTCTGGAAATTTTGGTAATTCACTATTTTTAGTAGTTTTTAACTTTCGGGGCCATTTTGAGGGCCTAAATGAATGGTTTTTAGGATAGAGATCCTAAATTATATTCCAAGGCTCTAATTTATCCCCCAAAATTAATCTCCTCAGCGATACCTTTCCAACGAGCTATCGTGCGCCCCAAACGAAGATCGTATGCCAAAGTTATGCCCCTGAGAAATTGATACACCAAACTACCCAAAACGGGGTCCACAAAACTGTTGACTTTTCATCATCCAGGGTTAGGGTTTTGGATTTTATTTATGATAAAAATGCCTTTGGAGCCTCATTGTAAAATCATCTTCTTGCAAAAGTGAGTAGCGGACAAATCTCTTCTCAGAGATTAGCTGCCACCATTCTAGCGAGTCTTTCACTTTGTATTTTTATAGTCTTTGTACATTTTCTCTCATTAATAGAAAATTTTGTATTACTCTATCTCTGTGTTTATGGTTTCATCTCCAATTCATTTATGTTATATTATTGGATATCCGAGATATCTCTGTACATTGCTTTATTATATCTCTGCTCTCATTTCGTGCCAAAAATAATCCGGATCAATGTTGTAGATGAATCTAGTTCATGGTATTAGCACATGGTTAAAATTGTATGTTTTCCTATAGCCGGTGAGCTACAATATTAGATAGCACGTAATTTTAGTTTTATGAATATTTTTGCACGTAATGGACCCCAACTAGGATAAGGAGCATTACGTTATGGTACTAGAGCTTCTAGTTCAACACTAGACCCTCATGGTCTAACAACCAACATGAATTTGGTAAAATTCACTAATATGGATTTTGTTTTGTGATGAATTTGGGTGAAAGTTTTGAACCTAGAGTGAAATCCCCATATTTTTTAGAATATTTAAGTTAATTTATCACCAGAATGTCAAAGAGATGAGCAAGGATGACAATATACATATTTGCAGAGTCAAAATTCAACTTAGAAGGTCAAAATTCATGTTGTAGTGGCCAGTGAAGAATTCGACGAAGTTTGATGGATCGACAGTTGAGATCACATTTGATTTAAATATCAACAACTCAGATTCATTGTAAATTGATTTTAAAACTTATAAAAAAAATCAAATTTTAGCAAGGTCTAGCAGATTGACGAACAAGATTCATTTTTTCAGTTAAAAAAATGACTAATGGCTAATGGTCGATTCGGTTGGTTTAGTAGTGTATTGCAAATCGGTTTCCAAAGGAAGAAATTGATACCTGATGGTTGGGTCAACAATTTTGGCAAAGTGTTGCATGCATCCAAAGGAAAAGACCAATTGTTGATCGTCGATGGAGATAGAATCAACGATCCAGATTGTTTCAACTTGGGTGATCGATTGTGGAGATTCATCCACAATCCTGGGAAAGGTTTAACAGTTCAACGACTGATATTCTCCATTATTTTGAGACCGACAACGCATATTAAAATACTATTACAACAGTAAAACACTCAATCTTTCTATGAATTTTTCCATTTTTCTAAGGTCTTCAACTTGCAGAGCGATTTTGAGGGCCTAAACTATTAGAATATGAAGGATGTGTGCTCGTTTTACCAATGAAAATACCCTTGTCACCCAACCATAGGCCGAAGCCACCATCCGAGCACCTTAACCTTAACAAAGAATCATTCCAGAAGCAAACCCTAGGCTAGATAGCCATGCAAAGGGTAGTGCACCTTCCCCCAAGGATAGTGCATCAACAAAGGCTGATCAGATGTTCCAAACCCTAGCCAAGAGATAGTCCAAGCCAAAACGTAACTGCTAGCTGCAGTAGCTGCACCAGCAGCTCTCCTCCAAACCTTCGCACAAGAATGCAATTGCACTACGCAGAACTGGCTCTCTGCAACTGCTGAGATGTGTCAAATGAGAGACTGGCGCCCTATATTTATAGTGGTTCTGGCAGACTTACTGGCGCCAACTTCTCCTTCTGGGCACCTGTCTATTCAGTATATATTAATTCATCTGGCCGACTTCTTCTCTTGGAGGCTAATAACCTAATACATATTATCTTCTTGAGCCAATAAGTCTTCTACGGTTATTAGTCAGCTCGTTAGGGTTTCTCTTGCTTCCCGGAGTCTTCTATTCTCGTTAGGTTCACATGTGGAGGTAAATACCTCCCACAACTACCATAATATCAACACTCCCTCCTAGCTAGGGAGGTATTGCAGGTAATGGTCTTGAGCACAAAAACATATCATTCACCTGGTAGCATCAACATAGTTGTATAGACTAGATCATGACTAGATCATGAGCACCATCATCATCATCAGTTTCATCAGCTACATCATCTCTCGAAACCATACTCTATCTGATTAATCAGACATGATGCTCACTCCACAGAGTGATACAAGAGCCATTCTTCTAGTCTAGAAGAGTAAATGCTCTGAACCATTTTTCGTTTGGAAAATCTATGTTCATCATTCATCTGGCTGATGATTATCTCCAATAAACTATTGATAGTCTTCAATACAATCAGAACAAAAATAGAACACAACTGTGTCTATCCATAGTAGTACATAACTACAATCTAGTGGTACACTACCACACCAAGTAACACACAATTACTTGATCAACAACGTATAGTCACAAACAGTGGAACATATGCACCACAATAGTATACATCTATTGTCATACAGTCTTCATAACAAACATATGATAGCAACCTGCACAGAAGCAATGTTATGATATAAACTGAATCATCTGGGCCAATCTTTCACTCACATCTGTGAGATTTGAAAGAATATCTTCCCTCAGTGTAGAACATCAATAATGGGCTATCTGCCCTATTCTTCTCAAACAAGGAAGAATGATTGTTTCTGATTTCTAAGCCTAGACCATTCCTCACCCTCGGCCATTCCTCCTACACTAATCAAAGTGCACCCTGGAGAGAATGTATAAACCCTAAGGAATGTCTATCCCTGATTGTTGAGCCTAGACCATTCCCCACCCTAGGCCATTCCTCCTACACTAATCAAAGTGCACCCTGGAGAGAATGTATAAACCCTAAGGAATGCCTATCCCTGATTGTTGAGCCTGGACCATTCCCCACCCTGGGCCATTCCTCCTACACTAATCAAAGTGCACCCTAGAGAGAATGTATAAA
>ML797415.1:151160-178151 GCA_009831015.1 Picea engelmannii
CTAACGATAGAGATTATGTTAGGGTTTTTTGCCCTAGAAGGAAACCCTCTTTTATGAGGGAAATGTATTGCGGCTATGGATGATGGTGAATATTGTATTCTGAGAGAGGAGACTGTGAGAGAAAGAAGAGGAAGTTACAACGGATTTCGCTGTAGGTTGTATCCCTTCATTTGTTGGATAATAATAAGGAAGGACCTGGCAATTTCTCTAGTGGATGTAGCCCACACTAGGTGAACCACGTAAATTTGTATCTCTCTTGTATTGTGTGTCTTCTGTGTTTTGTTTCTGCATTTGTTTTATTTTATTGCTCCGCGGTCCTGTTTTTCTAACAAAAAGAAGTGCAGAGCTATATGACAGATATTGAGAATATTATGAAATCTCAGGAAGATATACTTCAGAGTCTGAATATGTTGATAAGGAAAGCTAATAAATAATTTGGAACAACATAAGAAACTAGTTCTAGAAAAGTGACAACATCCAGATCCCATAGAAGAAGGGATGATCGTGGGAATGAAAAATAGTGAAGAAGTATGACAAGGAACCATCGTTCTCCGAAGAAATTCACTAGGACAAATCAATCAAGTTCAGGGCCATGAATTATCCCAAGTGCATCTCCTATTTGGAGGCATAGGAGAAGGCATGAGTTACAGATATTGTAGGGTGAAATTAGGAAAACCATGCCACCAAATTTCAATGGTGAGCATAGGAAACGAAAAGAGGTTGAGGCCTAGCTGTTGGAAATGAAGAATATTTCCAGTTACACGATTATCCCTCAAGGGTACAGGCTAGAATTGCAACATGTACCTCTTGCAAGGAAAGGTAGTTATGCGATGGAATCAGCTTAAGCATGCCAAGCACCTTGATTAGAAGAATATCTCATTGAAGTGGTTCAAAGGATATTTCCAAATAAATATTTGTCTAGGAATTACTATGAAAGGAAGATTAAATAGTTCCTTGAACTCAATTGGAAAGTATGACAATAGATGAATATGAGAAGAGATTCTTTGAATTGCTAAATTATGTGGACTTCATAAAGGATGAGAAGGTCAAAATCCAAAGGCTTCTTAATGGTTTACCCTCTTTCTATAATGGCAAGATACAATATGATAACCCTATTACTTTGGAGGAGGTCGTAAGGAGAGAAAAACATCATTATGAGGAGAGCAAAGGAAGACCAATTTTTCAAAAATCTTGGAATGAAAATATGAAGGGTAAAAAGGATAAAAGGAAGAAAAGTTTTTAGCCACCTTTTTTCAAGAACAACTCACAACCAAATAAGCAAGGATAATCAACCCAAAATGAGCAAAAGACTATAGATTCATTTGGGAAAAGAAAAAGGAAACAACATGTACAATGGTGGGGATAAGAAGGAAATCACTTATATAGGGATTTCCCTCACAATGGAGAAAGAATGAGAATTGTCACAAAATTCAGAAGGCTAAAACAATTGAATACATGGGAGGAAACATGTCAAGGATTTATGCAGCGTTGGAAAACAAACAAACAAAATATCAATGCCCCATGATTGAAGTTGAAGGTAAGATGGATAATCAACCCATGGAAATTTTAATTGATTATAGATCTATCCATAGTTACATAAAATCTAACATTGTTGAAATATTTCACTTGCAAAAGAGTAAGCATAAGAAATCTTGGTTAGTTCATTTAGCCACAAGGGCTAAGATGAAAATCAATGAGCTAGTTAAATATTGTCCAATAGACATAAATGGACTTAGTAAGGTAAATGTAAACACCATACCATTAAGTTCATATGATTGTCTAATCGGTGTGGATTGGTTAGAAAAACACCATGCCATCCTAGACTGTTACAACAAGACAATCATTTTTCTTGAGGAAGAAGGGTAGCAAGGCAAGGTTCAAGGCATTCCAAGAGGTGTATCCATTAGAGATATTTAAGCTATGTAGCTGAAAAATAGTTTTAGGAAGGGATGCCATATTTTTGTAGCCTATATGGAAGAGAAAACCCGAGATAAAGTGGCAAGCCTTGAAGACCATCCGGTCTTGCGGTATTTTGAGGATGTTTTTGGGGAAATCCTAGGGCTTCCACCAAATAGAGACATTGATTTCTCTATTGATTTGGTGCTAGGAGTTTCCCCAGTGTTTAATACACCTTACACAATGGGCACACTAGAATTGAAAAAGTTGCAGATGCAGGTGAAAGAACTATTAAAAAAGGGGTATATATGTCCAAGTGTGTCGTCTTGGGGTTCCCTTGTGTTGTTCAGGAAGAAAAAAGATGAAACCTTATGGATGTGTATTTATTTTAGATAGTTGAATAAGATCACTATAAAGAACAAATATCTCTTGCCAATAATTAATGACTTATTTGATCAAAGGTGAAAAAATATTTTCCAAGATTGAATTGAATAAATTTTTTTCATATTAAGGGTTGATTCAAACGTCTCCAAAATATCATAAATGTGTGATTAATTCATAGGTGTCAAAAATATAAATCAAATTATAGTTTCAAAATTTCAAAAACTGAAGAGTTCACAAAATACTCTCTTGTCTAAACTTTAAGTGAATTTTGTTAAGTAAATGCAGACTTTTTCTTATAATTTAATTTAATAATCAACCAATTTGTCCACTGGATTATCATATTACTTGTAATTTTATTTAAAAAAATTATATAAATAAAATAATTATAATTTTATATAAATAAATCAATTATTATTATTGTATTATATTATAAAGCTAGACACCAAAATGATGTATGAAACCCCTTTGCTTGTATTAAATTATATGCAAAATCATTTGTATTAATAAATTAATAATAGTTTTATTTTTATTTTTATTTTACACATTATAAAAAATATATATATTAATAATAACTTAACTTAGGGTGAAGATGATTCTTGAGTGGTATTATTTATTTAATATATTAAAGTTACTTAATAAATTTTATTTTATTTATATTATTAATATAAATAATATATGTTGTCCCGGAGGTGTAGGACAGTCTGTGACGGAGTCTGTTGTTAAGGCACTTTGTGATATTAAAGTCACCGATTTGAAACCTGCGGGGACAAAAAATCCAGCCATGTTAAGGGTTGGTGTGGCTCAGGCCTGGTGCTTTGATGGCTTAGATGCCCTTGAGTCGCCCCAAGTTAGTCCCACATGTCATGGAAAAACTAACAAAAAATAAATATAAATAATATATGTTATATTTAATAGATTTGATTAAAAAAATTGAATAATTACCATTAAAATATTTTAACAATTCTATAGTAAGTAATATAAATGATATATGTTATATTTTATAGATTTGATTAAAAAATGATTAAATAACAACCATTAAAATATTTTAACAATTTCATAGTATGATATGGATATTTAAAAAAAAACATATTTTATAGTATTTTATAATATTAATGAGTAAAATTTATATTTATAAATATAATAAATATTTAAATATTATAATGTGTAAAATAAAAATAATTAGAATTTTTTTATTATAATAATAATAATATATTTTTAAGGTCACAACCAAGCCACACCAAATTGGTGTATGAGATCCTCTTGTTTGTGGAACAAAGGACCCCCCTCCACCCAACGATTTGAGTGGTAAAGTCTACGAAGGTATACATACCCTACCCCCCTTTGGATTTGAACTTATGACCTCTTAAGAGGAAACACATGTTCTTAACCATTAGGCCCACTCAGGCTGATATAAATAATGATAATAATATAATTTTAAGGTCATTGCCAAGCCATACACCAAATTGGTATATGAGACTCTATTACTTGTGGGACAAGGGATCTAAGATAAAGACTCCATGTTTGTGGGACAAGGGACCCCTTTTCCATTTGAACTTATGACCTTTTAAAAGGAAACACATATTCTTATCCATTAAACCAACTCTCTATATATATATATATATATATATATATATTAATGTGATTATTATTAATAATTAAAATAATAAACCAAGAAAATTTTAATAATAAACTAGAATATCTTTATTAAAATATAAAAACTAATATTTGTATTAATGTAATTATTATTGATAACAAAATAATGAATTAATTTTATTTTTTTGGATAAAATTAAAGAATACTTGAAATAAAATAATTGAAATACTTTGTTGGCAAATTTTTAATATATTTAAATATAGAATAATTAAATTTCAAATTAGGTTTTTTGATATATAAATTAAAAAGATTAAGAAAATAATAATTATTAATTATAAGTAATTAAAATATATATATTATTAAGAAAAACTATTTTAATCAAGTCGAGGGGTATGCGGTTAGGGTTTTCTTGGCCGCACACCCCATGTTTTTTTATCTCTTCTCCTAGAGTTTGTACGTGAGGTTGGTTCCGAGACTACTATTTGCTAGCCTTCACCATCGAAGACTCTTCTCCTTGGTTTCTTTCATTGTTGCAATGTCTTTCTTCTAGATTTTATGCTGCGGAGAGTTTTTCTTTCTTTGGTTGTTGCAAATCGAGCCTTCCTTTTTGGACGAGGCAGATTTTTTATGGTGGTCGGGTACTTTCTTTTGCTGGTGAGTATCTCTGAGTGATGCCGAGATCATGCCTCGACTCTTTTTTGCTCAAATACATCCTTTTTTAAACAGATCATGTATTATGCTGGACGAAGGTGCTTTTTTATCTTCGTAAGGCTTCCTCTTTTTTCCTACATGCATTTGAGGTGTCTCCATCCGACCTCCTTCTCTAGTTTTGGGTTCTTTGCCAAGGTTTTATGCATACCATGAGCTTCTTGTTCTTGGTTTTAAATTTTGAATGTCGAGTTTCAGATATTTTTGGCCAGGGTTTGGAGTTTTTGGGCCCTCTCTTATTCTTGAGAGGATTGTATGCCTCTCAGACCTGGTCCGGGTTGCTTTTGGGTTATCTTTGGAGGATACATTATCTGCCTGCTCTCATCTTGGGTTTCTTGGGGTTTCCTTCTACAGTTTTACCTTCATGTGATGGATCATTCTTCGTGGGTGCGTGGATCTAGGTTTAGGTCTTGGTGTGTGGATCTCCCGCTTTGTTCTACTACTGGTGTTGTGGTTTCTCTCTCTAGTTCCATTGGTTTTTCAATTTTTGATGTATGCTCAGTTCCAGTTCCTTTTGGTGGAAGTCGATGGTTTGCCTCCTATCTGGCGAGGGTTGTGCCAGATCCTTGAGGTCCTATCCTTGGGCATGCAATGTTGTGTGTGGCACTTTGTGAGTGCGGTGTTGCGTGTCGCATTTTGAGGTCCTTGGGGAAGGCATGCAGTTTCTGTACTTCTCTGTTGGAAGTAGTATACTTCGATGTTGTTGCTTTCTGGTCCTGTTGTAGTGAGTGTTTTCATACCTCTCTGACCTAGTCCTTCCATCCACCAGGGATTTTTTGGGATTTATTTTCTAGGTTTATTTCTATGGTGGGACTTCTTGATCCAGGATATCTGGTCTCTTTGGCGATTATTTTTCCAGTTCCTATTTTTTATTTTTTTCTTTGTGGCTTACCATCCTTCTTTTGTGTCCCTTTGGGATCTCTCTACCCATCATTGGGTCGTGCTTAAGGCACCTACATAATGTAATTTGGTTTTTTTTGGATGACTAAAATTATTCTTTTTTCTGTGGAAAAAAAAGAAAAACTATTTTAATTGATATTAATAAAAGAATAAATATTGAATGTAAATATTCATATCAACAATAAACATCATTTCGTTCCCCCCCCCNAAAAAAAAAAAAAAATAGTTTCGTTGTTATTCATATAGAATCAAAGGAAACTTTCCAGTATAAAATGTGACTTACGAAAGTCATAAGCATGACTACAGTTATCAACCCTTCATCCTCCTGACAAAAGACATTTACTTGTAGAAATATAAAGAAACTATGCTCGATCAATATGAACTTTTACATCATATAACATATTTTGACCACTAATGTATGTTACTTCAAAATATCAAAAAACAATCTGTATACAAAAAGAAGTACAAATGTAACCATCTGACAATGTACTTTTTAGAAAATGTATAGGGAACCAGTGTTGATCACAACATAATTATAGACTTAAAAACATCAACCAACCAAGCTGCTTCCCCAATGATTTTTTGACAAAGAGTCTGCCAAAGAGTTGAATTGTCTGTGAATATGGAAGCACTTTAACCAGCTAAAGTTTTTCTTGAGGTCCATGATCTTCTTCTTCCAAGGAAGTAAGTTGAGAGAATTTAATTGTGACTTTCCATCAAACCAATCCAAAACAACCTTCGAATCTCCTACCACCATTAGTTATGCAATATGACATCTCTTCACAAACATAAGGAGACCCCATAAACCAAGAAACTCTACTTTGATATTTTTACTTGCACCTACAACAAGATGAACTCTATAGAAATGAAAACCACTTATTTTTAGAACAATTCCCACACCACACTCACCCCCTGTAGCAACACCATCAAAGAAACCTATAGACCTCTCTTCAAAATAAACATGATTCATAATATATTCAATATTTTCACCTCTATTGCCCGCAGGGGTGTAGACCGATTGGCAAGTGTCGTTTAAATGGAAGGAAATGTAAAAGGGAGGTCTCAATTTCGATTCTCACACTGATTTACCCATGCCCCATGCTTGTGGGTTGTGTGGATGCACCTGAAGGTTATAGTAGTAGACGAGAATCGACCCCGTGTCACGCGATTATGAGAACCGCGAGTTTTCGATTCCCCGAGTCATAAAAAAATATTTTCACCTCTATTATCACATGGAACCTCCTTGATTTCCAACACAATCCTAGAAAATAAACCAACATCATTTCTAGAATAGTCCTCAAACATAATATTATTTATTTACCTCCATATGCCCCATAGAACAAAGAGAGGGACCACCCGATTCCTTGGAAAAGTCAAGAACCAAAACAATAAATATTTAGTCAAATATGAGAGATTCCAGGATCCATTTATCCTTAGTTGTTCACAAACCTTCTTCCAGATAGTCTGGGAAACCTCACATTGTACAAACAAATGTTGTGTTGTCTCTTTATCTTTTAGACGTAGGGTGCAAACTGAAGGCCCAACACCACCCCTAAGCTTGTAGTTTTCCCTAGTGAGGACACAATCATGAAAGCATAACCAAATAAAAAGAAGAATTTTTACATGATCCTGCAATTTCCATAATTCTCTATGCCACCACTCATGTTCAAATGCCACACACTAAGAAACAAGAGCATCATAAGATAAATTCACATTCACAGAACCCTTTGATTGGTTCCAAGTCCAAACAATAGAGTCCTTATCGCTATTAAGTGAAACTCCACTGCCCCTCAACATCATCAAGAAACCATTCCATTCCATGGCCAGTCCACCATCTAGACTGAAGTCTTTAGTAGAAATCCAATCTTGTGAGTCTGAAGCATTTAACATAGAGGATGAGGCAATATGTGCTAGAGAGTATATCGTTTTTTCCTGCAAATGTTGAATGAGAGAATATGAGAGTTTGTAGGAGGAGCCACATCCTATAAAAAAGATCTTGGCCAATTAGAACCCGAGCCCCAATTTCCCACTGACCACACTTTCCATCTCTTCAATAGGGGCATTGTATCCAAGAATTTCGTACATAATTTCATATCTAGTAATGTTTGAGTGAAATATATAAACCTTCCTACTTGATAAATAGGTACTTGTATTCAATCCTAGTAAATTTTATGAAATATTTTATGCACTTGTCACTTTGACAAAATAATTCATATAAATATATTCAACTATGATAAATTTTTAATTTACCTATGATCCAATTAAATTATGATAAATTTTTAATTTACCTCGGATCCAATAAAGTATGATAAAGTTTTAATTTACATCACATCATACATAAATCTCCTTCCATGCAATATATTGTCTCAAATTCAAAATTCATATCTTTGTGAAAAATGAAAAACTTCATTAGAATATTTATGGAAAAACTTGGCAAAAACTTCCATTTCAAAATGAGTCAAAGTTGCATTGGGATGAACATAACCCGATCTTGCAATCTAATGAAACCCAACATTGCAATGTGATCGACATTTCCCAACATCACAACGTAACAAACATATCCCGGCATCACATTTGAACTTAACCTTTCATGAACATCACAAAGAGATGCCATCCTACATAACCCGATGTCGCAATGTCATGACCATATCCCGCTATTTCAATATGATGATTATAAATTGGCATCATAATATGATGTTAGCCACTATTATGTTGATATACTCCTTGCAACATAACCCAACCCTTCGTGTATGTCACAATGTGACATAACCATTAAGGAACGTACCATTTCCTTATAAGCCAACCTAGCTAAATATTAGAATCAAACATCACCATTTTTCGAGAACATCTTACTTTAACATAACTCGTAAGGAATTTCATTGTTTTAGATAACCATAAATGAACATGTTATGTGGTGTAATGTTGCAATGAGACTAAAACCAACATATCCTTATAGGAACATTGTAATGTGATGCCCTTTGCTAAACCTTACTATCTGATGAACATTTCCCTTTGTCACATAATGATGAACATTTTCCTATGTCACGATGTGTCGAACATTTCCCAACATCAGTATGTGATGAACATAGCCCAACATCACATTGTCATTATCATATCCCAATGTCACAATTTGAAAAATGTAAATTGGTTATGTTGCAAACTTTTCCCAATGTTGGAATGTGAAAAACATTTCCCAACATCAGAATGTGTCAAACATTGGCCAACGTCACAATGTGACTATCATATTTGAAGGTCGAAATGTGGTGAACATTTTCTAACTTTGTAATCTGGTGGACATTTCCCAATGTCAAAATGTGTCGAACATTGGCCACCGTCGCAATGTGACTATCATATTTGAACGTCAAAATGCAAAGAACATATCCAAACATCATAATGTGATGAACATTTCCCAACATAACAATGTGGCATACAAAACCCTTCATTGCATTGTGACATACAAAACCCAAACGACACCATGTGACGTACAAAACCCAACATCACATTGTGATGAATATATCCCAACATCGCAAGATGATGAACATAGCCCAATGTCACAACGTTCCAAATATAGCCCATCATCGAATGTAGAAAACCCAATGTAACAATGTGACATACAAAACCCTTCATCGCAATGTGACATGCAAAATCCAACATCTTAATGTGATGAACATAACCTGACCTCGCAATGCGATGTTAAAAAACCAACATTCCAATGTGATGTGCAAAACCCAACGTTGCAATGAGACAAAAATAAACCATTGGCGCAATGAGACAAACATCTCCTAACATTTCCTAATGTCGCAATGAGACGAAGAAAACTTGTTACTACAATCTGACAATGAAAACTTGATCAACATTGCGATAGTAAACCATGGTTAAAGATAGTTAACATGGATTACCATAATCATCTCCACATGATCTACTGAGGTCAACCATGGTCATGGTCAATCATAGTCAATGTCGGTAAACCATGGTTGTGGTCAACCATAGTCAACTATGGTCAAGGTCAACCATGATCAATCATATTCAACCTTTCTCCATGTCAAGGTCAATCATGATTATGCATAGTCAACCATGGTAAACCATAATCAACCATAGTCATCGTCATGGTCATCTATAGTCAACCATAGTGAAGGGCATGGTCATGGTCGATTATAGTCATGGTTAAGGTCAACCATGATCAAAGTCAACCATAGTAATTGTTAACCATGATTTTGGCCAATTATGGTCAATTATGGCCAACCATTTTCAACCATGGTTAACCATTACCATCCATTGTTAACTATGGTCAACCATAGTCAACCTTGGTTATGATCAACAAAGGTCAACCACAATCAATCATGCTCTTGGTCATGGTCATGGTCAACCATGGACAACTTTGATCAACCATATTCAACCATGGTGCACGTCAACCATAGTCAACATGGTCATGATCATCCTCAACCATGGTCAACCATAGACAACCATACTAAACCAAAGTCAACCAAGGTCTAATAAAGTTAATAATGGTCATGGTCATGGTCATTGTTATGGTCAACCATACTCAACCAAGGTCAACCGCATTTAACCCTATTGTTGGTCATGGCCAACAATGATCTATGATGATTTACCATGATTATCCATGGTCAACCATAGTGATGGGCATGGTAAGTTTTGGTCAACCATAGTCATAGTCATGGTCAACCATATTCATGATCAACCATAGTCATAGTCATGGTCAACCATATTCATGATCAACCATAGTCATAGTCATGGTCATGGTCAATTGGGATTAACTATGGTCTTTTTCATGGTCAACCATGATCAACCATAGTTAACCATGGTCAACCATGGCCAATCATACTCTTGGTAGACCATTGTCAACCATAGGAATTCAAAGTCAATAGTGGTCATCCATTAATACATTAAACTACATTATTACATTAATTACATTAATAGTCATCTGTGGGTATTATTATTAATAAATTATTACTTTATTATTGTATTAGTTAAGAATCTATTAATGTATTAATACTAATGCAACAATGTAATACTTTAATATATTTATGTAATAATAGATAATCAATGTATTATAATATATTTATGTAATAATAGATAATCAATGTATTATTACTTTATTAATGTACTATTAATGAATTATTACTTTATTATTGTATTAGTTAAGAATGTATTAATGTATTAATACTAATGTGCTGTAATATTTTAATATATTTATGTAATAATATATAATCAATGTATTATTACTTTATTAATGTACTATTAATACTTTATGATACTATATTAATGTATTATTGTACTATTAATACTTTGCTACTTAAAAAAAAACATATAAAAAAACATAAATTCTACTCAATTATAAATAATAATAATTATAAAAATAAAGTCCACTTAATTAAACAAAACAACAATTACACCTACCATGTAAAACTTGATATGGAATGAAATAATAATAAAAAAATTCCACCTTAAGAAATTTGATCCCTATGGATGTTATACAGGTTTAAGATGGATCTCTGCTAGATAATGTATTAATATTTTATTAATGGTTTAATTAATTTATACATTACATTAATGTATTAATTAATTAATACATTAATGTAAGCATGTATTAATACATTAATTTATAGATCATTAATTTATTAATAAATTTTCAATTAATTAATACATTAATACTTTATCCATGGCTAAGCATATGATGGGCATGGTCATTTTTGTTCAACTATAGTCATGATCATGGTCAACTGGGTTAACTATGGTCACAAAGATGGTCAATCATGATCATGTTCATAGTCAACCATAGTTCAGCATAATCAACCATGGTCAACCATGGTAAGTCATACTATTTGTCGACCATAGTCAACCATATGCATGGTCAACATGGTGATCCATTTATAAATTAACACACTTTTAAATTAATTACATTTTTTTATAAGTAAGCATCTATATTAATAAGGACAAAAATTACATATAGTCATAGAGGAGAGGCTTTGCAGTTCAAATCCCACAGAGACCGTGACAGTCCCTGGGGCTCCCTATCTCAAAAATAAACAAAATATTGTCTGCCCCTGAGGGGAAAACAGGTTTTAACCAGTCTGTAATTTACATGCTTATCGAGTTTAAACTTAACCCTACTTAACAACTTGTCTAAAGACCTATATATCATAATAACAGAATGATAAAAACAAAGAACCAGATGTCACTGATCATTCTAAACATGTGGGTTGGTAAGGTCCATCGTCTCCCTACGAGTAGAAATATCTGAGGTCTTGACACCAATATAGTTCCTTACAGGAGGGATGAAGTTGCCTCCTTAATGTTTTGCGAGCCAAGTGACCACTTTGGTCATATATGCATTATGGACCTCCAAGCCTTCTTGCCTGCTCTTCAATTGGCGGAAATCTTGTTCGTTCGGGAGCATGTCCATGGCCACCATGGTTTTGGAATGTCGATACAGCACGAGGGTTCTAAAAAACTTTGAATTTCGTGTTCGAGTACATCCCAAATCCAGGATGAAGCTTCCAACCTGAGCCTGGACATCTTCATCCTCGTGACATTCCTTGACCTGACGAACTTCGTCCTCCAGTTCAGTCATCCTATCTTTATTTGCCTCTGGGACAAAGTCGCCATAGTATTGAGATGCATCAATGCCAACCTTCGTTGCCCGGGAGGGATGCGCAGAGAGAGGACGAGAGGGTTTCCTTCCTCTCAAGGCCATTTCCAAACTAGTAGTAGGGAGAAATAAACCAAGGGAGAAATAAGTAGAGGTAAGAGGAGTGGGAGAGTAATCTGCATAACCAGGGATAAATAACCCGAGTCACTGCCCTTGTTGATCCAATTTAACGTCTTCGTAACTTGAATGTAACCCCTAGGATTACCACAATCATCTTCCATGATCAATCTCGTCATGTGGGGGAAGATGATTCTCAATCGTGGGTTTGTCTCCTTCATTATGCCCAGGACGCTGCTCCATGGGTGAAGGATGCTTCTCACCTTCATATCTAATGCCATTTCTAAACATGGAGACCTCACTACCCTCATAATCCTCATGCAAATGCAGAGCTTGAATGAGATTGTTCTCAGCCTTCATTTGATTATAATGACCCTCATACTAACTTGAATTTGAATGTGATATGTCATTTACAATTAATTAATTAATACATTAATACTATATTAATTTTTTGATTAATTAATACATTATTTATTTATTAATATATTAATGATTTATTAATCCCCTTAAGTGTAAGTATGACTCTCTTCAATTAGCCTTCCTCATCCCACATAGAGAAATTTGAAGTGACCGTTCAAAAGGCGGTGCCGTTGGAGGCAATATCTACGCCAGGGATTATTTTAGGGGCTAAATTTCGCTCATGGGCTAATTTTCCATGGTTTTTCCAAAAATGAAATTCGCTATTTTAAAAATGATTCACCCAAATTCTATAGGTTAAAATTATTTTACCTTAAAAATAGCCAAAACTTTATAAAACTTATATAAAATACTTAGAAATTTGAATATTTTTACAAAAATATGGCCAAACATTTATAGTTGAAATATGAAGGATTAGTAAGATTCGCCAAAGTTTCTACAATTTAAAATAAATTTCCATCCTTAAAATCATCCATGATCTACGCGGCGCTTATCACCGGATTTTTGTTAAAATTGTTACAATGTTTTGAGGTATGAAGCTTTTTTAATGTTGAATAATTGTTTTTAGGATGGTGGGAAATGAAGGATATATCATATACAAATTCACATTTAATCAGAATTCTGGTTATTGGTTCAAAATTAATTAAAAATTTCCGCAGAAGAAAATTTAAATATTGTTCCATGGTTCACCCTTTGGGCAAACGAAAATTTAAATATTCGTACAAGATTCATCGTGGTTAGCATTACCCATGACTGGGTATATGAATTGGCAAATCGTATATTAGAGGCAAAGATTTGTTTATAACCATAGCTTTAACAAATGTTTATTTTATATATACTTTTGGTTTAAGAAATATTTGTTTATTACAATAGATTTGCTCAAATCGAGGGTACCTTAGATCACAAAGGTTAAGCTTGTATTTGGAAATCACAATCTAGGAGAATTGAATTGCATGAGAGGGGTCATCATTAGGCCGACTCCATGAATTTCATTCATTCAAAAAGTCGATTTGGTTTGTGCTCCTCTAGCGAAATAGATATTAAATAAACATAACTTAACATATTTTATATTTTATGTAATTATATGTTAAATATAATTGATATGAAATATCATTGTTGATGCATGAATTTCATTCAAAAAATGGATTTGGTTTGTGTTTTTCTAGCTAAATAGATATTAAATAAACATAATTTAACATATTTTATATTTTATGTAGTTATATGTTAAATATAATTGATATGAAATATTATTGTTGATGTTAAGTATTGGTCACATTTTTGTTAAAATTTATTAAGATAAATCTATCTTAACTTTTAACTTATATTTCAAGACAAAAAACATCACATCTATATTAAGTATGGAAGAAATTGCACATCTCAATCATACTTAACTCACCATTAAAATATTTTAAGTATAAAAATTTTTACTTTATGTTTTATATATATATATATATATATATATATATATATATTATTTATAACCAACATTTAAATTATTTTTTTCTTATTAATACTTTTTTAAATGTCACAGGTGGAATCCATATTAAACATTGAATGAATTACACATAGAAAGAACCTATCAATAAAATAAGAATTTTTTTACTTTCAATTGATTTTTTTTTTCCTATATAATTATTTTACTTAAAGTGGATATTGAAATATTGTATTTATGATCGACATTGATATATATAAAGTTATAGAAATATTTTACTTACTGTGGACATACAAATATTTTATTTATATCCACACTAAAAATAATTGTAATTAATATTTTTTAAATGTCATATTTCAACTCCATATCAAGTATTAAAAGAATTACTATTCTCCTTCATACTGGGAAGTGGATCAAGCTAGCCACATAATTAATGTATGAGACCCCCTTGTTTGTAGGACAAGAGACCCTCTCTTCGAAGAGATTTGACTATTAAAATCTAGGCTTTACCTGGAGCCATGGGGACACCTTGAGGTAGTGGTCGAACGTGTGGTTGCACCCAGAGATACTATAATAAATGGTATCGTGACCCGTGCACACATAAGTGGATCAAAGCCCACCCCCATGTCCTTCAACTTTTAAGGAGCACCTGAGTGGGCCCAATGGTTAAGAACATGTGTTATTTCCGGGGAGGTCACAAGTTCAAAACCGGCAGGGGGTAGGGATGCTCATATTGGCCCGTTGTGACAAGGTTGGAAGGGTAGACGACCCCTGGGATAGAGGTTCACTTCGGTGGGACTCGGGACGTCTCGACCCCTGCTGAGTCACAAGTTATTGGTATATCTGGCTTGCAAGCTGTTGGATATACTCTTGGGAGGTTGTTGTTCCCATGGTTAAAAAAAATAAAATCTAGAGAGGTATACATACCCTACCCCTTCTAATTTAAACAAGGAAACACATGTTCTTAACCATTAGATCCACTCCAATTGTACAAAACTAAAAATACATTAATAATAATTTTAGTATATATTCTCTCTATAAAATCAAATCAAAACAACTATAAAAAAAAAATCAATTTTTGTTAATTTTATTTAACAATATTTTTTATTAATCCACAATATCAATATATCAAACACTTTTGAACTTAGTGGTAAAAACACTTTGAACAATATTAAATTTTTTTGAGAGATCAAAAGTTTTGTTAAATTTCTTTAATATTTAAATAATTAAAATATTTTTTGGAATATTTCCTTTTCATTAGTCAAGTTATTGGTTCATAAGATATGATAAGATTTAATTTCTTCTAGTTTGAGAGATCAAAAGTTTTGTTAAATTTCTTTAATATTTAAATAATTAAAATATTTTTTGGAATATTTCCTTTTCATTAGTCAAGTTATTGGTTCATAAGATATGATAAGATTTAATTTCTTCTAATGTATTTGGTGTTTTTCATAGTTAATTTTTTTTTTTAATATATTTAATGTATATTGATCGATCGATATAATCAAAGATAACTTGTCTGAGTCATTTGCATGCCCATTTACGATTAACTTGATGAATTGTGGTGACCATTTGGTAGCCATTTGCATGCTCATCTATAAATAGCCATTTGCATGCATCTACAGATCCAAAAATCTAACAAATCCTCCTTCCTTCCAAGTCCATAACAAAGCTCGATGGAATTCCAACCTTGTCATCTAAAACCCAAAAATCTAACAAATCCTCCTTCCTTCCAAGTCCATAACAAAGCTCGATGGAATTCCAACCTTGTCATCTAAAACCACTGGATTTGTGTCTGGACGAGTTGTTAGGTAAGTTGTTACTTTTGTCATAGATTAATCATTTCACTGCCTGGATAACGACGGATCGGTGGTCATCTTGATCTTTCAAGACTCGAGGATTTAATTACTCTAAACAGTGACCGCCTTAACCTTTCATGGAAACTAGACACCATAACCGCCTTGATTAATTTTTTTTATAAGATTGAAGAGGCATTTTTTGTTTGTATATTAAAAGGGTATGAGCTTGAAAGCATATTGTATAAAAAAAAAATTCTTATTGGGAGGTGTTCTCTCCATTAATACTTTGTTTTTTATTTGAGTTTGTAAACTCATTTGGTTCCTTGATTGCATTTGCCATATTGTTTTTAATTTGATTAAACACAATAATTATTTGGTTTTACTGATTACTAACCCCGTCCCATATTTACGTGGAGTTTATTTAGTGCACGGATTTTATTTACTGCGTGGAGTTTATTTGTTCGAGTGAGCGGAGTTAGAATGCATGGAGTTTATTTACTGCGCGCTGAGTTTATTTACTGCGCGAAGTTTATTTAAAATGCTAAGTTTATTTATTGCGCAAAGTTTATTTACTGGGCCGAGTTTATTTACTGCGCGAAGTTTATTTATTGAGCGGAGTTTATTTTGTTGGTTTGTGTTGAGTGTTTGCATGAGCCGAAACTTGAACTCCGATCTTCCCTCAGTTTTTTACATTTGGTATCAGAGCCTGTATTGTATCCTATCAGTTGCTCATTGTTCATGTTGGTGCCCAATTTTACTGCGCGAGAATTTATTTGATTTCTTTCAAAATTTTATTAATGGTTGCGTCTAGTAGCAGTTCTTCTCAGATTCAGGTTCCTATCCTGAGCGAGAAGTCATCTGATTCTTGGTATATTCGGATGAGGACGATTTTGCGTTCTCGAGATTTGTGGACTTATGTTATTGATGGTTATGCCGAGCCAGCTGATGCTACAGCAGAATTGGCTCTGTCTAATGCTAACCGTGTTTTGCTAAAGGAAAATAGGAATAAGGATAACAAAGATCTTGGATTAATCCAGCAAGGATAAAATGGATCCATTTTTATGAAGATTGCTAGTGCTACATCTTCGAAGATGGCTTGGGACATTCTTGAAACCTGTTATCAAGGCGTGTCCAAGGTGAAGACAGTCAAGTTGCAGAACTTGAGAAGGGACTTCGAAAATTTGAAGATGAAAGATAATGAAAGTGTTGATACTTTCATGACTCAAGTAATGAGTGTTGTGAACCAGCTCAGGCAGTATGGAGATGATGTTGAGAATAAAAGAGTTATTGAGAAAGTGATGAGAAGTTTGCCCAAGAAGTTTGAACCTGTTGTGGTACCCATAGAGGAATTTAAGGATTTAAGTCTAATGCAAATTGATGAATTAACTGATTCTCTTGTTGCTCATGAATCTAGGATATCTAGATATGAAGAAAGATCCATGGATCATGCTTTCAAATCCCAAATGGATGTTACCAGAGGCAGAGGCAGAGGAAGGTATTATAATCATGGAAGAGGAGGTCGATCTTCTGGTCTATGGGACAACAAAAATGAATTAGAGTCTGTGGAGAAGTCCAAGCAGAATCCTCCTAATTTAAGAGGGAGAAACAACAAACCCTAGCAGCAAGAAAATCAGAGGTATGATAAAACTAAAGTACAATGTTATTATTGTAAGAAGTTTGGACATTTTGCTAACAAATGTTGGAAGAAGCAGGCAGATGTTGGAAAGCAGTCTCCACATATCACAAATGAGTCTGAGGATCATCAAAATCCTGTGTTTTTGACCTGTAATGTCACTCAGGAAAATGCAAATGATATTTGGTTTTTGGATAGTGGTTGCAGTAACCACATGACTAGTAATAAGGATTTATTTTCTTCTATTGATACTAGTATTCAGTCTGAAGTAAAACTGGGAAATGACTGTAAGGTTATAGTTAATGGTAAAGGTGTAGTTCCAATCTACACTAAGAATAATCAAAGAAGAAATATTGACGATGTTTATTCCGTGCCTGGTTTAAAATGCAATCTTATTAGTATTGGACAACTGATGGAGAAAAAGTACAGAGTATTCTTCAAGAACGAGGTATGTACAATTTATGATAAATTACCCAGCAAACAATTGATTGCAAGAGTTGAGATGACCAAGAATAGAATGTTTCCACTTGTTATGAGAAATGATTTAAGTGGTTCTTTGAATGCTTATAAATCTATAAGTTTAGATGAATCTTGGCTATGGAATTTGAGATATGGTAATTTACATTTTGGTGTCTTAGATCTGTTATAGAAGAAGTAGATGGTAAAGGAGTTGCCATGTATTCAACAACCTGCAAGCTCTTGTGAAAGTTGTATACTTGGGAAGCATTAAAGAGAGAAATTTGTTTCAGGTGTTTCCTACAGAGCAAAAGCTCCATTGGAAATTGTTCGCACAGATTTATGTGGACCTATGCAAACACCTTCTTTAACTGGCTGTGTTTATTTTATGACTTTCATTGATGATTTCAGTAGGAAGACTTGGTTGTATTTGTTGAAAAAAAAAATTGAAGCCTTTGATGTTTTTAAGAAGTTTAAATCTATGGTTGAAAATGAGAGTGGTCAAACCATTAAGATCCTAAGGTCTGATAGAGGAGGTGAGTATAAGCTGAATGAATTCATTGAATTTTGTGATCTTCATGGAATTAAAAGGCAGTTTACTGCTCGATATACTCCACAACAGAATGGAGTGGATGAAAGGAAGAATCAAACCATCATGAATATGGCTCAAAGCATGTTGAAAGAGAAGCATATTTCAAATGAATATTGGGGAGATGCGGTTCTTTTCTTTGTTTTTATCTTGAATAGAAGTCCGACCATGACTGTGAGGGATCGTGTACCTCAAGAAGTCTGGGATGGTAAGCCTTGCAATGTTTCTCATTTCAGAATTTTTGGATCTATTGCATTTGCACATGTACCTGCAGAAATGAGGAGGAAGTTGGATAACAGAAGCGAGAGATGTATCTTTGTTGGATACAATGAATATTCTAGGGCATATAAACTCTACAATCCCGTCACCCAAAAATATGTATTCAACAGAGATGTTCAATTTAAAGAAGATGAAGCCTGGGATGAAAGTATTGACAAATCAATTTCAGAGGGAGCTGTGTTACCCCGTGAAGATTATGATGGAGCTGAGAAGGCTGAAGGAGGTAGACAGTTGGTTCCACATGCACTTACGCCTGCAACAAGAATTCCTACAATGGAAGCACCGGATTTCATCCCATCTCAATTTAGAACACCCATAACTCATGAACGTGGTGAGCCATTTGGACATGGTGGACATCAATCAGATTCACAGGTAAGTAGTGAATCAAATACCACTTTAGCTTCATTAAGAAACAGATTTAAAGGATAGAAGAATAGAATCTTAAGCGAATTGTATGATCATAATGAAGAAGTAGATCAGATTTCAAATTTTGCATTAATGACATGTGATCCTGTAAGTTTTAATGAAGCTATTAAAGATGATGTCTGGATAAAAGAAATGGATGAGGAGATTGATTCCATTGAAAGAAATAACACTTGGGATCTTGTAGATTTACCTGAAGGTAAGAATAGTATTGGTGTTAAGTGGGTTTATAAGACTAAGTTGAATGCAGATGGTGAAGTTGAAAAGTACAAGGCAAGACTTGTACCTCAAGGGTTTAGTCAGCAACCCGGTATTGATTACAATGAAACTGTTGCTCCTATAGAAAGGATTGGCACAGTAAGGATGGTCTTAGCTATTGCATCTCAGAATAAATGAATCATGCATCAGATGGACATTAAGTCTACATTCTTGAATGGATTTTTGGAAGAAGGGGTTTATGTAAAACAACCTCTGGGTTATGAGATAGATAAGCACAGAGATAAAGTTTACAAGTTAAGGAAAGCCTTATATGGATTGAAGCAGGCATCCAAAGTTTGGTATAGCAGAATTGATGAGTACCTGATTAGTGTTGGATTCAATAGAAGTCCAAGTGAACCAACCCTGTATACAAAGATAAACCAGGAAGGTAAAATTTTGATTGTATGTTTGTATGTTGATGACCTGATTTTTACTGGATATCTATCTGTAGATGATTTTAAAAATGCCATGAAAACAGAGTTTGAGATGACTAATTTAGGATTGATGAAATATTTTCTTGGAATTGAAGTGGATCAATCTGATGATGGCATTTTCATTTGTCGAAATAACTATGCAAATGAAGTGCTAAAAAGGTTTAGAATGTTGAATTGCAAGCCAGCTGCAACACCAATGCCAACTGGTATTAAACTGAGCAAGTATGATGAGGGATCATATGTTTATGCAACTCTGTATAAGAGGCTGGTGGGAAGCCTTATGTACTTAACAACAACCAGACCTAATATCATGTTTGTTGTAAGTTTGATTTCAATATTCATGGAGACTCCGAAAAGTACTCATTGGCAAGAAGGAAAGAGGATCCTGAGATATGTTGCTGGAACAACTGACTTTGGTATCCGATACACATCAAGTTTAAACTTTGAGTTGATCGGATATACTGATAGTGATTTTGTAGGTTCCATTGATGACAGGAAAAGCACATCTGGGTATTTGTTCAGTCTTGGATTTGGAGCAGTGGCATGGGCATCAAAGAAACAACCCATTGTGACTCTATCTTCTACCGAGGCAGAGTATGTTGCAACAGTTGCAGCGGCATGTCAAGTTGTGTGGATGAGAAGGGTCTTGAATGAATTATTGCATGACCAGAATGATGCAACCCAAATTGTCTGTGACAATAAATCTGCCATTGCACTGTCGAAGAATCACGTCTTTCACAAACAGAGTAAGCACATTGATACAAGGTATCATTTCATTCGAGAGCTGGTAACTGGTAAAGAGATTTATGTTCAGTCTGAAAAATAATTTACAAACATATTTACGAAGCCTTTGAAAAATGAATTGTTTAAAATCAATAAAAGTAATATTGGGGTTTGTAAGTTGTAATGCATTGTTTACAACAATTTTTCTTTTGTTTTTAAAATGATTAAAAGGGACTATGTCAAAGATTAATCATTTCACCGCTTGGATAGCAGCCGATCGGTGGTCGTCTTGACCTTTCAAGACTCGAGGATTTAATTACTTTAAACGGTGACCGTTTTGACCGCTTTAACCTTTCATGGCAACCTATTTGATTTTACCGATTACGAACCCGATATTTACGTGGAGTTTATTTAGTGTACAGATTTTATTTACTGCGCGGAGTTTATTTGTTGGGCTGAGCGGAGTTAGAATGCACGGAGTTTATTTACTGTGTGAAGTTCTGAGTTTATTTTTGTGCGGAGTTTATTTTGTTGGTTTGAGTTGAGTGTTTGCATGAGCCGAAACTCGAACTCCGATCTTCCCTCAGTTTTTTCCAACTTTTACTCTACAATCATGTCTCCATGCTAGTGAAAAATGTCCCATCTCCTCGCGATATCGTTGGACAGATTGGGCTCTCGACTATCATGATTTCCTCTGGATCAACAAATTACGCTAATTATTTTTTCTTCTACATTCTTTCTTGTTAGGATTGACAAATACTGGAAAATATTTGGCTCTATCCACAATACAATCATAAGTAATCTGTTCACAACCAGAAAACATTGTGGGTAATGTAGATTTGAACCATAATGCATAAAAGGATAATATATTTAAAAATACATGGTAATGTACATTTGAACTTGAGGTATTATAGTGATAGATTTTTCAGTGGTGCATGGGCCAAGCAGGTCATATTATTCCTCTAAATTTGAACACTCATCTATCCGTGCAATCGTTAAGAAAATGAGTTGTTGATGCAGTGTGGTGAGAATGTGATTTTGAACGGAAAGGAAAAGTAGAAAAAGAACAAGGAGGCTATTATGGAAACCACCATTATCAGGTTTTACTTTTATATCAGTGCAGTTATCATACCAGAGTTATTTCTACTTAGGCCATGGTTTTAAATTTCAATTTTGTTTAATATCAGAAAATTCCAATTTCCTAATTCCTATGATTGTATGTAGGAGTAAAATTTCTTATCTTCGCACAGTCCCTAAGTCGGTGTCGCCTTGAACGCTTGAACCTGCTATGTAGAATGAAATATAGCTTGAACACATTAGAAAAATATACAAGTATTATCAGAGAAAATTATGTATGTATGCTTCTAGTAGCTCGGATTTTCTAGACTTTTTATTTTTTTAAAAAGACTGTTATCCAATAAGGATATTCAGAAATAGGTATCAGAAGTCAGTTATCAAAAAAAATTAAAGGCTACTATATATTTTATGTGACATATTTGTTGGTAGGTCACCCTGGACATTTATGTCTTTAATCTATTCTCCCTCTAACTTGGCGTTTTCTTGTTGTTTGAATTTGTTTTATTATTAAATTTTTAAATGGGGCCAGACTCGGATTCTACTCGAGACAGGGACGAATAGGAATTCTTCTCCAAGGTTCATGTTCCCTAAACACTGGCAACTGAGTTTCAACATACCCATTTGTTATTTTGACAAATAAATTTTGTGGTTTTGTAAGATAGAAATCTATCTAATAACTAAAAATAATAAATATGGCAATGAAATCCTTGCTGTGTTACTTGCACTCTGCTTATCAGAAGGATAATATCCTGTATAACTGGGCACTTCTGGAACAATTTGGATTGTCTGCAAAACTTTAGATGTTTCTCCAACATTTAAATACTCAACCTTTGGGATCTTCTTGTCAAGCCCATTTTCTAATTCTCTTTCTTCATGAATTTCGCTTGCTGATTGTATAAGGCTGTAGCCAAGCTGAATTCCGAGCTTCAAATCAGACGTGCTGCCAAAGACCTGACTGCCATGCTTGAAATCAGTTGTACAAAAAAAAACTTTGTGAAACTTCAAAACAAACAACCGTCCAAATCAATGACGGACTTAGATTAGACCCAGTAACTCAGATTGAGTACTCACCAATCATAATAATACCTTCAAACTATACCCAAAACACATTGTTTATTCAGTTAACTAATTATTGATAATTGGTTATATTCAAATACTCCCATGATCCTGTAACTAAAATTGGGCATTCACAGAAATACCAAAAAATCACATTCTAACATCTTTAAACTATACCCAATACAATGAACAGATCCTCTACCAACACAAAGGCCGAATTCCTATAGCATTATGCCTGTGATGTTGCTTGGACACAGAAACGAGAAAATGAGCAAACCTTAGTTATCCTTTCCACTTACAGTCAAGCCAATCTGAGCGGAAGATTGATTGTCTGGTTCAATTTCAACAGCATCCCGTGGCCAGAACTAGCGTAGAGTTGGAACAAATCTTTGAAAACTTCCACACAGACCATGGCTTCCCATAGCCACAACCAACATAGAGTTGGAACAAAGATTTGAAAACTTCTGCACATACCTGGGATTCGAACCATTGAACTTATCGTAAATCAAGAAAACAATGATAGTCAAATGACATGCATGCAAGCAATTTACATGTTGTTGAACTAACACACATGCAATCAATTCGATTGAGGACGCATGCCCAATATGCATGCGATGCCTCTTTACTCTCAGCTTGTGGTTTTTGTGTCGTTTTGATGTAGCAAGCACAACAGTAATCATGGTCGTCTAGGGACTTGTTCTACTTTGTGGATTGTGTCGGTGGTGTGTGGGAGAGAGCCATTGTGACAAGAAAATAGATGTGGCAACTACTAGCACGTAGACATTAAGTCTTATGAAACAAAATGAAATTGCAAAAATAAAGTAATAGCTAAACTATATATCACTAGTTAGAAAAGATGGGAAAATTCAAACACAAATGTAAATGAATCCAATAATAGGAAAAGTCAAACACAATTGTAAAGGAATCGAATTCTATGAAACCCATTTTTCTTCTTCAAAGATGAACATAAGTGTTGCTAGTGCAATCAATGAACCTAATGCTTATTGCATTAGAGGTGAAAATTTTCATTTACTTTCGGTGAAGATCGACAAAAGAGGAGGATGTTAAGGTATTCAAAATTAGTTTGTTAAGGTTGTGGCACTCACTGTTAAATTTAGTGAGTTTATTTTTGTTGATACAGATTTGGGTTTTAAGGAAAACAAAAAAAAAAAAAAAACGAAAAGATGTTTGTGTCTTAACTTTACAAAAACTAAAATATTGAATTTTGTTTTTATTAATTGATAAATTTAATTAAATAATTCATTTTATCAAAAGAAAAAGTAGAACTAATAATAATCATAAAATAATTTTTTTCTAAAGATTTATGATTTCATTAAATATTAGAATTGAAATATTTTTTTATATGGATAGATTGGGACAATGCCCATTGTGAGCAAAAAAAAATGTGGGAAAAGAAACAAAGTATTTGCAGAAAAAACAGAGTACTTCATATAACCAGATTTATATTGAAAACAAAGTTTAGTTGCATACTTCTTCTCTGAAAATACCTTTTACTCTCTTCTTCTGCTATCTAAAACGAACATAATTCTACTAATAAAAAATAGAGCTGGAAAATATCCTAACTACTACAACCACATGCATTAAAGATTTGATGACTAGCTAAAATCTATTTAAGAGGATCAACAACTCTCGTGAGTGAAAGTCAAAATGGCCTGCAGGGCATTTATTTCACTGTTGTGTATGATTTGATTTATGTTTAACACTCCCCCTTAAGCTTGATTTCCTTAAACTAGTAATATCCCCATGAGGGATTGCTGCAAAGAAGTGTTTGTTGAGGTCAATGAGTCCCAGATCTTCTCTTAGTTGCTCAAAATTCTCCTTTGGAATTGCTTTTGTAAATATGTCTACAAGTTGCTTCTCTGACTTGCAAAATTCCAAATTTATTTCTCAAGTCTCAACCAATTCTCTTATGAAAATGGTACCTTATGGCTATATGTTTGTTGTGTCTATGAAACACTGGATTCTTTGATAGAGCTATATAGGATTGATTATTGCAGAAGATTGGTGTTCCCTCTTGTTGCTCCTGATTTAGATATGATAGTATCCTTCTTAACCATACAACTTGATAAGTTGTTGCATTTGTTGCCACATACTCCGCTTCTTCTATGGAAAGTGACACAATGGGTTGTTTATTTGATGCCCATGAAATAGATCTTGACCCAATTTGGAACACATATCAAGATGTGCTCTTTCGATCATCTATTTTTCCTCCCCAATCAATGTCAGTGTACCCAACTAACTCAAAGTTATCTGCTGCAATATCTAAAATTCCATGGCTTTTGGTTTCATTCACATACCTTAAAATTCTCTTTCCTACTTGCAAGTGTGTTTACTTTGGAGTTTCCATGAACATGGAGATTAGATTGAATGCATACACGATATTAGGTCCTTTTTTTGTTAGATACATAAGAGTTCCAACCATACTTTTATAAAATGTTGGATCCACATTTGTACAACAATCATCTTTTCTTAGCTTTAAACATGTTGTTGTTGGCGTTGGCTTGCTATTTAACATTTTAAATCTCTTCAAGATATCTCCTGCATACTTGGTTTGAGATATGAAGATAACTTCATTTGTTTGTTTAACCTCAATACCAAGAAAATATCTCCATAATCCCATATCTGTCATTTCAAATTCTTTCTTCATTGTTGTTCTAAATTCTTCTATGGACAAATTGATATTTCCTGTAAAAATCAGATCATCTACATATAAGAAAATAATTAGAATTTCACCTTGATTGTTGATTTTGATGTAAAATGTTGGCTCACTGTTGATTTTACTAAAACCATTTCTCAACAAGTATGAGTCAATGCGGTTATACCAAGCCCTAGGTGCTTTCTTGAGCCCATACAATGCTTTCTTCAACCTATACATTTTCTTCTCAAGTCCCAGAGTTTCAAAACCAGGGGTTTTTTGAACATATACTTCTTCCTTTAACACTCCATTGAGAAATGATGATTTTACATCCATCTGATGAACTTTCCATTTGTTTTGAGTTGTTATTGCCAAGACAACTCTTATTGTTTCCATCCTTTCTACAAGAACAAAGGTTTCATTATAATCTCTTCCATGTTGTTGTTTATGCCCTTTGACCACAAGTTGTGCTTTGTGATTTTCAATTCTTCCTTCTACACCATTCTTGGTTTTATAAACCCACTTGACACCAATAACTTATTTTATTGCTGGAAGGTTTACTAGCTCCCATGTCTCATTTTTATTAAATGCTTGCATTTCTTCATCCATGGCATCACACCATTTTCTTTCTTTTACTGCATCTTCAAAGTAAATAGGATCAAATTCAGAAAATAAATAAAAATACACCAATTCATTATCATCATCTTCATACCTGGATGTCTCATATATCTCCTTCAAGCTTCTTGTTTTTCTTGAGTTATCGTTGCCATGATAACTTGAAGATGATAGATTGGTTCTTTCTTTCCTACTAGGAGTTCTTGTTGGAGAAGTTTCCTGGGGGACAACTTGGGAACTTGTCAATGAAGGTGTCATTTGGGTGACACCTTGTGCTCCATGTTGAATTCCAATGCTTTGATGTATCACTGTGGTAATACCTTGTCTTCCATTTGATAACTACATAAGAGGTATTGTTGTCCCAACATCTTGTGTTGTTCCTTGCTAATAATTTCATGCTTCATCTTCAAGAAAGATCACATCTCTACTAATTATTAATTCCTTTGTTTTAGGATTGTATAGTTTGTATGCCTTTGACTACTCACTAGATCCAATAAAAACACATTTTTCTTCTTTATCATTCCATTTTTTGTCTTCTTTCTTTGGGTATATGTGAAAATGGCACACAACCAAACAATCTCAAGTTTTCAACATTGGGCTTTTTCTTGCTCCATGCCTCTTGTGGAATCATGCTATGAACATGTTTTGTTGGACATATATTCAACAAATAAATTGTAGTTAATATTGATTCACCCTAGAACTCATTTGACAATCCTTTATCTTTTAACATGATCGTAGCCATTTCCTGAATGGTTTTATTTTTCCTTTCTTCCATACCATTCTGTTGTGGTGTATGTCGAGCTGCAGATATACCATGTAAATCAACATTTAATTGTCAACCCGGGAAGGTAGACTTAGAGGAACCAGCACAGGAAATGCAGGGCTGAAGAGGGGGTTTAAAGGATGCCAAGCTACTCTCTGAACTTAAAAGAAACT
>ML797415.1:178251-198393 GCA_009831015.1 Picea engelmannii
TCTGTATGCAATGGAACATATATGTGTAACAGAGTATGAATAGCACAGAAAGAATGCCATTTGCTTAACAAAAGTCTTCAGGAGAGTAAACAATGTCCTCAAGAACCAGCAAGAAAATGTTATAAATCCGGAGCTCAACAGTGTATACCTTGATGTAAATTGCTTCTTAATTCCATGTTCTTTGAAAAAATTTAGAAATTCATTTAATACATATTCTCCTTCTTTGTCATTCCATAGGACCTTTATGTAGTGTGCACTTTGTTTTTCAACTATGGACTTGAAGTTCCTGAATATATCAAAGGCCTCAGATTTATACTTTAAGAAATAGACCCATGTTTTTCTACTGAAATCATCTATGAATTCTATAAAATATTGACTTTTTCCAAGAGAGCGGGTTTGCATAGGACCATACCAATCTGAATGAATCAACTCAAGTGATGTTATTTCTCTCCATGATTTATCAGAGGGAAAATCATTTCTATGTTGTTTTCCCAAAATGTAGTGCTCGCATATTTTAGTAGGTTATTCAATCAAAGGCAATCCTCTTACCATTTGCTTCTTATGCAACAAATTCAAACCACTATAACTCAAGTGACCATATCTTAGGTGCCACAACATAGATTGGTCTATTGTATCAACTTTGAATGCAACTGAAAAATTCATTCTTCATGGTTAAAGGAAACATTCTTGTGTTTGTCATCTTAACTGCTGTAATTCAACTATCACTGCCATTTCTATAAAAAATGATGCATTCTCCATTCTCAAACATAAAATTATATCCCTTTTGAACTAACTGCCCAACACTAATGAGATTATATTTTAAACTGGGACATAGTATACATCTTGGATTTGTTTAATTTCACCTTGATTGTCGCAAATGGAGATGCATCCTTTACCCATGACTGACACTTTGTTGTTATTTCCCATTCTCACCTTAGATTTCACCAATTCATCAATGTTAGAAAACATTTATTTGTTTCCACTCATGTGGTTGCTACAAGCACTATCTAAGTACCAAAGATTCTTATTACTTTCTTCTACGACATTGCAAATGATAGAAAAAATTTCTTTATTTTCACTTTCAATTTATTCCCTCTTAATGAAATTTACATTTTGTTGATACATATCATATTGTTTTTTTCTACATTCAGATGCATAATGTCCAATATTTTTATAGTGATGACATTGTACATTTGATTTTTCATACCTTTGTGAAAAGATTCCACATGAATTGTCTCCACTCCTTCCTCTTCCACATGTTTCTAAAGAATTTCTTCATCCTCTTTCATGGATGTTGTTGAATCTTCCACTTCCACCGCCTCTAGCAACACCTCTATTGTTGGATGATCTACCTCTTCCTTTAACTGAAACTTGAGATCTAAAAGCTTGCTCAGAAGAGATGGTAGCTGATCTATTCAGTGTTTGTTCATGGGTTTACAAGGAACCCATAACCTCATCAAGGAACATTTGAGTTAAGTCCTCTGACTCTTCTATTGCTACAACAATAGGATCAAATATGGGAGGAAAACTTCTCAAGGTTTTTTCTACTATCCTTTGATTCTCAAGAGTGTCTCCGTTAATTCTAATTTGATTAACCAAGATCATAGTGTGAGTAAAGAAGTCATTCACTAACTTCGACTCCTTCATTTGCAAATTTTCAATATCTCTTCTTAACAATTGTAACTTGGCAAGATTTACATTGTTGCTTCTGTGGTATGCATGTTGCAAAGTACTCCATGCTTTCTTGGATTTTGTAGTTGCTTCTATTCTTGGAAAAATGGAGTCTCCCATAGATGTTTGTATAAAGTAAAGAACCTTGGCATACTTCTTCATGTTCTCCTTCACTGTGTTACTCTAAATTTGAGTGAGTGCATTGAATGCAGCGTGTCCTGCAAACTCAAGGAATCCATTTTCAACAAGCTCCCCCAACTCTTGAGAGCAGAAAATGGTCTTCATATTGATGCACTAGACATCATAGTTTTTCCCATCAAATTGTGGTACTTGTTGCTGTTAGTATCCAGATATAAAATTTTCAATTTTCTCCTTGTTGCAGGAATGGGGTTATTCTCGTAGCACCGAGAAGTGTTGTTCCTGAGCACCGGTATCGTATATGCCAAAAATAGTGTTGAACTTTTAACTCACCTCTTTAGAGAGGAGGTACAGGAAGGTTGGACGTTCTTATTCCATACACCCTTGACGTATGGCTATGATTCCTTGATTGAGATAATTTGGCCTTTAAAAGCTTATTTTTATTAAAGGTTTGCCAAAAAAAAATCGGGTTTCAATGGCCTTTGCGTAGAGTTGGTTTTATTATAAATTTCACCAAAATTTGGTTGCACCAGAAGGACAATCTCCAGTCCTCGAAACCACACACCTGCAGTCATACAAGACACGAGTTAATAAATACATGCAACACAAGTCAACAAATTGCATTGGGAGTATTGGCATATATGAATAATTAATACACCCTTATCCTCTTGCAAGTGGGGCTATTGCTACACAGAGAAATAGAATACAATTGCAAATTAAGCCGAGTCCACATGCCTAGCCACGAGTCAAACTCAAATCAACGCAAAACGCAGAGCAGCACCGAGCCTTTTTCCATATGACTCATCGATCATAGTCGAGGGTATTGGCGCATGTATATAGTGTGAAGGTTACAAATTGCAACCTGCATTTAGTATAAAGGATACACACAGGGTCTTGTATCCTGATGATAGACATTCTCACCATTTGGAACATGTCCATTGTTATTTGGATGCTCCTAGCCATCCTTATAGTGGATTTTCTGGATCAAAATGCCCATACTCTGCTCTGGATGACGTTCCAAGATATGTCGATCCAGCTTTGAGACACTCAAGGGCACGTCTAGACTATGATGTTGGTGTTGGCTCTTTCCTTGATGGAAGATCTGCATATGGTCGGCTTGATTGGGCCTCTCAAGCAAGTTACAGTGGTCATGGAAGTAAGAAAACCTTTTGCATAGGAAAAAGCACGATTATTATAGAGGACTGAAACATGATGGGAAAACCCTCGTGGAACAGAGATACTACCCCCTGACATCATTATCTCAGAGACAGATTTGTATCTTCGCAGATTGTGGGGTTTACACAGGCATCCTTAGCCACCGGAAGAAAAGGGACAAGCAAAACACTGGACCAATGTTTCTTCTAATGCAAAATCTTTAGAAGCATTGGAGGGCATGGGAGTGAAGATATATGATCTAGAGGCAATTTATGGAAGCTCTGATAAGGATGTGGTATCTTGGGACAATATAGATGGATACTATGAGAAAAAAGAGAAATAGAGGACACTATCTTGTTGGCTCTACAATGACCAGAGATATATGATAACATTGCAAAAGGCACTAGGTGCAAATTTGAATATAATCGACCTCGAGCAGTACTCTTTGAAGGACCTCCAAGTATAGGAAAAAAATCTTGTGCTTAGGTCATTGTAAGCCAAGCAGGTATTCCACTATTGTACATTCCACTTGAGGCGGTGATGTCAAAGTACTATGGTGAAAGTGAGAGGTTGTTGGGATCTATATTTAATCTTGCAAACCAACTTTCTGATGGTTCTTTTGGATGAGGTTGATTTTTCTGCTACAACTCGTGACCAAGATATGCATGAGGCTACACGAAGAAGCTTTGAATTTTATTGGGAAATAAATCTTCAAATTATATCATGGAGAATACAGTGTCAAGCATAGCTAGAAAATCAGACAAATTCAAGATTTCCAGGAAGGCATCTCTACAGTTGGTAGAACATACTATTATCAGATCCATAGCTTCAGGCAGGAATCAATCTCAGAAATGCAGGCATAATTTATGGATCTCATCCACAATTTTCAGGCAATCATATCAAATAAAAGGATCTTAACAGAAGATCATATTTTTAGATAACCAATGAACAGATGGCAGAGTATTTTCGTGGTAGAGTATATGTTCCATTTTATTAGGCAACGATGTAGCTTTTAGTTACAAGTTTTCATGAGAAGGATTAGTAATTCAAATATCATCTCCAGGGTTTGATGAGCATTTTAGGCAGTACTTAAATATTCCATGAACATGTGGAAGTTCTTTATAACCAATTCTAGCATTCAAGAATAGTTTGTAACCTATTGCATATTTATTGCTTTTATTTTTAATATGTAGTATCAAGTTTGTTTCCTAGAAATTAGTGATAGTTTATCTATATATAGGGATATATATTTTGTCATTGGAAAAGGAGAAGAGGGGAGGACCCGAGAGGGTTGAATAGAGATCAGGGATGTAGGACTGAGACTCTTTTCATGATTGTAAAACATGAAACTTTTTTCATTGGCACTTAATGCTACAGCCTTTTCAATGAGCAGACTTTCTCCTCTGATCTCTTTCTTCCTTTTCTTACTTGTAAAACATGTTATCTTTGTAATGAATTGAAATTATCTTGTTATGTTGATAAGGCAATGAAGATTTCACTGATTTCTTTCCCATTCCAAGACTTGTTTTTAAGTACCTTATTCTTTGTTTCTGAATGACATTTAGGATCAGGAATCTTCCTGTGTGGGTGAACAGATTGGGAACTTGCATACTTATTTATTCTTATGGTTTTGTCTGCTTTGTTAAATTGGTTACCATTGATTAAGTGAGTGTGATCGGAACTTATTTACAATCATGAATTGGTATTATCATTCTTCATCTACTGCTGCAACCTCCAACCTTTTTTCAAATCTAATATACATTTATTCATAAAATCATTGTAATAATCAAAGATGTTCTAGGCTTGAACCTATAGCAGTCTAGGGGCAACTTCTAGCACTAACATATTTTGGCATCATTATTGGGGACGAAGTAGCGAAGAAATCTTCCCTAGGAGAATGACAACGATCAGATCCGCTTCTTGATGGTGAACAAGGAGAGGACATGTTCTTGACTAGAGATCTTTCACCATGGTGACTCCATTGTTTAAAGATTAATAAGCGACTCCACTGGATCCAAGCATGGAAGCCAATTTGTCTCAAAGGTTTGCTTTCTGTGATTTTTCATATGTCATTGGTTTTCCAAACCCAATTCTTAGCAGAGTTGAATGGGAAGGTACCCTTCCTACATTTAAAGGTGAAGATTGGGAAGTTCTGGCTAAGCATCTGCTAGATTTTCATGAGTTTATTCATGAACGTCAGATTGTGCATGAGGATGTCAAGATCAATATTTTCAGATACTCGTTGAAGGGAGCAGCCCTCAACTGGTACAGATCTCTTCCATCTTCAAGTATTAACTCATTGGCAAGTTTTCATGATTCTTTCAATATATTTTATAAAGGAAAATTTTCAGCTAAAAGTCGTTTTGAAAATTGTTGTGTTGTATTTGAGAAGCATATTTAGCAGAAAGTAGAGTTTTTCTTTGTTTGCAAGGATGAAAATCATTTTGTTAAGGAAGATATTCAAGATAACATTGATGACAGGAAATATGATTGCATAGCTATAGATGCATTTGATCTTGTTCTTGATGCACCTGCAGTTTTTTATTTGAATGGAAAAGCTCATGTTTATGATGAGTATAAAGAACAAGTGTTTCGTCAACATATTGTTGTCGATGAACCTGTTAAACATAACGGAATTGTGGAAGGTTATCTGCAGCCTGCTATATTTATGGTGATAGATGCTAATCAACAGATTTATGAAAACATTGTGCCCATTAGTTATGAACAGTCGGAACCAGATTATGGCAGCCATACATCAAAACTTGAAATAAACGTCGAGCAGATAGCATATGGCAGCAGTCCTGGATTTGATCAAGAGCATCATGAAACTGATAGAGAAAAGTTCCAACAACAATTGATGCTTGCTTCTGGGTCAGCTGTTGAGCAGTCAATATATGGGTTTATAGAACTTGGAAATGACATTCATGATCAACAATCTAATGAGATCAACTATGAGGAAACACAACTTTCTGATTTTAAAAAACTAGGTAAGATCATACATGAATTTTATGATCCAGTTGCTATATGGATGGAGTCATTGTTTTCAGTAATGCCATATATTAGAAACTTTGGCATGATGGTTTGCAACAACAAACATGAGTTGGTTACGGTTTCCTTGTTGCATATCTTGTTCTCTTTTCATGTCTTTCGTTGTGTATATGAAGACAAGTCAAGCAATTTGTTGCTTGAATTATTTTTCTGGAAATTTATATATACCTGAAACATTTATTCTCAGCAGTTAGAATAGGGTAGTATAGATGAATAATCTCATGGCTGAGCATTTCTAGTTTGCATAATACGTGAGGTTTTCATTTAGTAATTGGTTTTAGTTTTGAAATAAAGACTCCATGCCCAATGTATATAAGGAACTATTGGCAGGGGTAGTTTGGCTTCAAATGAAGAGCAGAGTTGCAGAAATTTGGGCTATATTTGAATGACATTGGTTGACTCCATAACCCAATGGACTAGGCACAACACATAAGTTGTGGAAGTCTGCAGAGCGGAAGATTTGCAAGGTTAGAATTACATAGATGAGAAGAAATGATAAAGGCACGTAGGTCTGCAAGTTCTTGATGTCCCATAGGGGGAACATCATCCCCAAAAGGAGCCAATGTTAGTATCCAGATATAAAATTTTCAATTTTCTCCTTGTTGCAGGAATGGGGTTATTCCCGTAGCACCGAGAAGTGTTGTTCCTGAGCACCGGTATTGTATATGCCAGAAATAGTGTTGAAATTTTAACTCGCCTCTTTAGAGAGGAGGTACATGACAGTTGGAAGTTCTTATTCCATACACCCTTGACGTATGGCTATGATTCCTTGATTGAGATAATTTGGCCTTTAAAAGATAATTTTTATTAAAGGTTTGCCAAATTGTTTTTCGGGTTTCAATGGCCTTTGCACACAGTTGGTTTTATTATAAATTTCACCAAACTTTAGTTGCACGAGAAGGATAATCTCTAGTCCTCGAAACCATACACCTGCAGTCATACAAGACACGAGTTAGTAAATACATGCAACACAAGTCAACGAATTGCATTGGCGGTATTGGCATATATGAATAATAAAAAATTCCCTTATCCTCTTGCAAGTGGGGCTATTGCTACAAAGAGAAATAAAATACAATTGCAATTCAAGCCGAGTCCACATGCCTAGCCACAACTCAAACTCAAATCAACGCAAAACGTAGAGCAACACCGAGCCTTTTTCCATATGACTCATCGATCATAGTCGAGGGTATCGGTGCATGTATACAATGTGAAGGTTACAAATTGCAGCCTGCATTTAGTAGAAAGGATACACGCATGGTCTTGTATCCTGATGATAGACATTCTCACCATTTGGAACATGTCCATTGTTATTTGGATGCTCCTAGCTATCTTTATAGTGGAGTTTTTGGATCGAAACGCCCATACTCTGCTTTGGATGACGTTACAAGATATGCCGATCCAACTTTGAGACACTCGAGGGCACGTCTATACTATGATGTTGGTGTTGTTGCTTTCCTTGATGGAAGATATGCATATGATCGGCTTGATCGGGCCTCTCAAGCAGGTTACAGTGGTCATGGAAGTAAGAAAACCTTTTGCATAGGAAAAATCATGATTCTGACAGAGGACTGAAATGTGATGGGAAAAATCTCATGGAACAGAGATACCACCCCCTGACATCACTATCTCAGAGACAAATTTGTATCTTCGCAGATTGTGGGGTTTACACAGGCATCCTTAGCCACCGGAAGAAAAGGGACAGGCAAAACACTAGACCAATGTTTCTTCTAATGCAAAATCTTTAGAAGCATTGGAGGGCATGGGAGTGAAGATATATGGTCTAGAGGCAATTTATGGAAGCTCTAATAAGGATGTAGTATCTTGGGACAATATAGATGGATACTATGAGAAAAAAGAGAAATAGAGAACACTATCTTGCTGGCTCTACAACGACCAAAGATATATGATAACATTTCAAAAGGCACTAGGCGCAAATTTGAATCTAATTGACCTCGAGAAGTACTCTTTGAAGGACCTCCAAGTACAGGAAAACCATCTTGTGCTCAGGTCATTGTAAGCCAAGCAGGTGTTCCACTATTGTACGTTCCACTCGAGGTGGTGATGTCAACGTACTATAGTGAAAGTGAGAGGTTGTTGGGATCAATATTTAATCTTGCAAACCAAATTTCTGATGGTTCTTTTGGATGAGGTTGATTTTTCTGCTGCAACTCGTGACCAAGAGATGCATGAGGCCACACGAAGAAGATTTGAATTTTATTGGGAAAGAAATCTTCAAATTATATCATGGAGAATATAGTGTCAAGCATAGCTAGAAAATCAGACACATTCAAGATTTCCAGGAAGGCATATCTAGAGTTAGCAAAACATACTATTATCAGATCCATAGCTTCAGGAAGGAATCAATCTAAAAAATGCAGGCATAATTTATGGATCTGATCCATTATTTTCAGGAAATCATATCAAAGAAAAGGATCTTAATAGAAGATCATATTTTTAGATAACCAATGAACAGATGGCAGAGTATTTTTGTGGCAGAGTATCTGATCCATTTCATTAGGAAGCGATGTAGCTTTTAGTTACAAGTTTTCATGAGAGGGATTAGTAAGTCAAATATCATCTCCAGGGTTCGATGAGCATTTTAGGCAGTAGTTAAATATTCCATGAACACGTGACAGTTATTTATAACCAATTCTAGCATTCAAGAATAGCTGGCAGCCTATTGCATATTTATTGCTTTTATTTTTAGTATGTAGTATCAAGTTTGTTTCCTACAAATTAGTGATAGTTTATCTATCTATAGGGATATATATTATGTCATTGAAAAAGGAGAAGAGGGGAGGACCCAAGAGGGTTGAATAGAGATCAGGGATGCAGGACTGAGACTCTTTTCATGATTGTAAAACAGGAACATTTTTTCATTGGCACTCAATGCTACAGCCTTTTTGATGAGCAAACTTTCTCCTCTAATCTCTTTCTTCCTTTTCTTACTTGTAAAACATGTTATCTTTGCAATGCATTGAAATTATCTTGTTATGTTGATAAGGCAGTGAAGATTTCACTGATTTCTTTCCCATTCCAAGACTTGTTTTTAAGTACCTTATTCTCTGTTTTTGAATGACATTTAGGATCAAGAATCTTCCTGTGTGGGTGAACAGATTTGGAACTTGCATACTTCTTTATTCTTATGGTTTTTTCTGCTTTGTTAAATTGGTTACCATTGATTAAGTGAGTGTGATCAGAACTTATTTACAATCAGGAATTGGTATTATCATTCTTCATTTACTACTACAACCTCCAACCTTTTTTCAAATCCAATATACATGTATTCATAAAATCATTGTAATAATCGAAGATGTGTTAGGCTTGACCCTATAGCGGTCTAGGGGCAACTTCTTGCAGTAACAGCTGCCACATGCTACTGTTTCTAGCCATATTAAAGAACCACAATATAAACACAAAACACCTCCTAAATCCTGCTCTGATACCAATCTGTGGGAAAAGAAACAGAGTATTTACAGAAAAAACAAAGTAAAAAAATTAGAGTACTTCAGACTATTGTATATGCAAAAAAAACCATATCTATATTGAAAACAAAGTCCAGTTACATTCAGTGCTGTTGCACACTTCTTCTTCTCTGAAAATACCCTTGCTATCTAAAATTAACAAACTTCTACTACTTATAAAAATAGAGATGTAAAATATCCTAACCACTATGACCACATGCATTTAAGATTTGGTAACTAGCTAAAATCTATTTAACAAGATCAATAGTTGTCTTGGGTGAAAGTGAAAACAAACTGGAGGGAATTTATTTCATTGTTATGTATGATTTGATGAGTGTAGGATACAATGATAATCAAACTTATCTTCAACGAAAAGATGAAAGTCTTTGTCTCTTTAAGTTCAATGATATTGTTTTGAATTAAAAGCAAAATTAATATGTTCACAATTACTTACTATTAAGATTTATAAAATTTATTAGGATAAAAATTTCTACTAAAATTTAGATTACACAACACTAAATCAGATATATATTGATCTCACAAACGAATATACATGTACCTGTCCTTTTTTTTCAAAAATAAAAATAACTTGTATTAGTGAATATAATAGGTCTTTTACAAAATCTTACAACTAGAACAAGACTTTAAAGTCCTTCTTTCCAAAATTGAAAGGACATAAGTTATGAGCACATTAAAAAATATTTCAGTGCACTGCACCTAAAATCTATAAAATATAGCCTCTGTTTTACATATCATAATACAAAAATCCATTTTTGCAACCTTGCAATAGTGGTCTATTTCAAAATACACAACAACCATTTTTGCATCCTTGCAACAATAATATATTGATTGATAGCTAAATTTTATGGTTTTCCTTCTCTAACCATTGCAAAAAATATTCCATCCTCATCCAGTAGCAAAGATTCCTTTGATAGTTGATCAACTTCCTTGTTATAATCTCTGTATATATGTTGAGCTTTGAGTTGTTGAAAACTCCCGCTCAACATTCTATTTTTTGTCATCCAAGGCTGCAAAGATATCACATGTAAGTTATTATCATTAGTAAAACAATCGATAATAATATTTGAATCTCCTATAGTTGTAACCTTGTAACCTTTTTATAACTTGCAAAATATAAAATGCACCACAAGGCTAGGAGTTCACCCCTAGTATTGGTTCCTCTACCACAATTCATTTTTAGTCTGAAAGTGCTCAACACTGAAAATTTTAATAGAGCTCCAACCCCACATTTTGTACCCTTATCTTGAGAGGCTCCATCAAAAAACCCCACTGCCAAATCCCAATCAAGAATGGGAGGCCTATCAATCCTTCTTAACTTGGTAACCTGTGAGACTTTTAATTCTCCCAAGTCCTGTAGAATACAGTTGCACACTCTGATCCGATTAGGAGGAAGATCTTAAAATACAACCAAGTTCCTGTGTATCCAAACCTCCAAACAAATAAAGCAAGGGATTTCTTTCCAATGTTCCTTCTTCCTTATCCAATTTTGTAAACAATCAAAAATTTGTCCTCCTTCCCAAGTAATAAATAATTTTAATTCCTTTAAGATTGATTGGAAAATACCTTTGATGAAGTTGCACTCCACAAAAATATGAGACATTGTTTCCTCACGGATCCCACACATGACACATCTTCTCGGCTCATTAAAACCTCGTTTGTTCAAATTTTCCCAAGTAAGAATTCTTTGTTCAAGCATTAACGAGATAAACAGTTTGAATTTTAAGGGTAGCTTCCATTTCCATAGTTCATTATACAAGTAAATAGGTTCTTCTTCCATAACCTCCAACAATTGAACTTTGTAAGATTGATTGGCATTTACATGTCCCCTTTTTTTTATCCCAGGACCACAATAAGGTATCTTTTTCATCATTTAGTTCAAAACCTGAACCAAATAAGCCCTTAATAAAATGATTCCATTCCTCTCTTTTTTTTCCTTCCAGCCTTAGAGTCTCAGCCTTTTTCCAGCTTGTAAGATTTGAAACCTCCAACTCACTAGACCCAACTTGTGCAAGGAATTCAATACCTTGTGCCTTCAATTTCAATATAAGTTTCCTTGACAGTTTATAATAAGATTGAGACCCAAACATAGGATCAGTTACAATTCTAATATCCCTCCAATTTCCAAGTTTCCAAACCAACCAAACTGTTATAATAGATAAATATGAGGTGAGTGCTCTCCAAAAATTTGAAGTCCAATTTTTCCTACTTTATCTAAACCACTCCTCCACAGTTTTCTTCTTAAGATATTTTTTAATTATAACCTCATGCCATAGACCAAGCACCATTAGGCATCTCCACATACTTTTAGCCACCAAATCTTTTCCAAAGGAAAAAATATTTTTTATTCCCCACCCACCAATCTTTTGTGGTTTCGCAAGCTTTTTCCAGCGTACCAAATGCATCCCTTCATTAAATTGTTTACCAGTCAATAAAAAAATAAACATCCTCCTTCTTATATTGTTTGGAACACTTTTTGGTATCTTAACCAAAGAAAGCCAGTATACAGAAATTCCTTCAAGAACAGATTTTACCAATATGACGCTTCCCCCTAAAGAAAGCCACCTATGACACCAATTCAAAATTATTTTTTCAAATTTTTTCTCCAGCCAATTCCAATCATCTCTAGAATAAAAGATTGGTTTCAAAAGAACCCCAGGTACTTAAACCCGTCATCTACTGGATTTACTACAAAGGGCAGGAGCTCTTTCAATGAAACAAGTTCTTCAACTTCCCAACCCGCTTCTAAGAAAAAAGACTTTTGTGGACTAAAATCCATCCCCGTCTCCTTGAAAAAAAGTTCCAATGCCTCCTTAAAAAATTTCCACTCAGAAATGCTTCCACTCCCAAACATAATTACATCATCCACAAACATCCAATGTGTAATTCTTAGCCCTCTTTCCATAGGTATACCTTCGATTTTCTTAACCCTTACCCGCTCCTGAATGGCTTTGCTTAACCCTTCTACAATAAGGATAAAAAGTAAAGGAGATAAAGGGAAGCCTTGCCTTAAACCCCTTGTACTCTTAAAGAACCTAGTGGGTTTACCATTAATAAACACAACAAAGTTTGTAGAAGACACATACCCCAAGATCCAGTCTGTTTCTTCAAAACTCATACCCACCTGTAATAAAACAAGTGTTAGAAATCCCAGTCCACTCTATCATAAGACTTTATCAAATGCAATTTTAGGACAAGTGCCTTGATGTTTTTTACCTTTATACTGTGTAAATATTCCTGCACAACTTGAATAACATCATTGATTTGTGTTCCCTCAAGGAAACCAAACTTTTTCTTTGAAATACCAACAGATAGTGAGGTTTTAATTCTAGCAGCAATAATTTTAGTAATGATATTGGAAACCAAATTGCATAACACAATTGGTATAAAACCTCCAAAGGAATATAGTTTATCACTCTTTGGTATAAATGCAATAAAGGTAGCATTCAAGGCACCAGAAAATATACCTTTCCTCCTAGTCTCTTCCACCATCTCTAATAAATCATAACCCAAAAGATAAAAAAAATCTAGAAAAAATTCAACAGTCTAGCCATCCCACCCAGGACTTTTTGATACCTTAAAACCTTTAAGATTTGTCATTATTTATGCTAAAGTAACTGGCTCAGCCAGTCTGAGACCTTCTTCCACTGAAAACATCCTCAGATAATTTCTTAAAACTGCAAGTTGATAAGATATGGCAATGTTATCCCGTGCCTTAAAAACATTTTGGAAATAGTCCACTTCTTCCTTTTGTAGTTCTAGATTATTAGTGATTATTGTTCCATCATCCTTGGTAATATCCCAAATGGTATTGATCTGTTTTATGGAATTTACAAAAGCATGGAAAAACTTAACATTCCTGTCTTTGGAAGCCAAACAATTAACCCTACTCTTTTGCCTCCAAGTTTCCTCCTCCTGTCTTAATAGGACCAATTTCTTCTTTTCTTTTTCTATCACCAACACCTTGTCTTCCTCCTTCTCAAATCCCCCAAGGAAATCAGTGTATAATGTATCCAAATCCAATTCTAACTGTACCAACTCTTCTGCTTCAGTATTTTTCTTTCTTTCCCAAAATATCACCAATGACTTAAGTAACTTAATCTTTTTAACCAAAAATCAGACTGCTCGCGGAGCTCTGAGACAAGCGAGATGAAAACCATAGCGAAACCCTGCATAAACTGTTTCCCCTATAGTTGATACAATTGCACGAGAAGCGCCAGACAGTTCTGATACGCCATAAATGACCACACAGGATGATCCCATAGGGGGGGAAATCCCCCTCGTACCAGAATGTTGCAGCAAACGATAGAGCAGGACTGGATGCCAAGAAACCTACTTTTGAGCTGCCTCCACACCTGAGAGAAAAATCCTAGCTAAGGAGCAAGGATTCAACAAAGTAATGGATGTGGAGCCAAGCACGTCTCATCCAAAGGAATCTCCGGGATGGGAACCAGGGAAATGCATTCCCCAATCTGATAAGCCGCCATGATATCTCATAAGCTCAACTAGGGTTGGGGAACACACCCAGTTTATGCAGGAGCATGCCCTCATCAAAAATTTTCTTGGGCTTTGGCCTTCAGAACAGGATCTCTTGAGATGGCTCAAAGACTAGTGGAACCCCAAGGGATACTACAAAGTACAAATCATCTCCAAGGGGTTTTCTACGATCATCCTTTACAATATGGAAGACAAGGACATAATTTTTTATAATGGGCCATACTTTTGAAACTTAGCCAGACTATTTCTTTGATTCTGGATGGACTGCTTCAGCCCAGAGAAAGAAAATTTCACAACGGCTCTAGTGTGGATAAGGCTATACTCCCTTCCACATGAATTTTGGTTGGGGAAAATCCTAATGGGTATAGGGAATACGGTGGGAAGATATGTCAAATCCTTGGAGGCCACAAAGTAGAGGAAATACACCTCCTACGCTCGGATTTGTGTCTACATGGACATATCAAAGGATGTACCAAGCTTAGTAACCCTAGAATATTAGGATGAGGACTGGAATCAAACAATGGATTATGAGCATATTCCCTTCCACTGCAGGAAATGCCACGAGCGTGGCCACCTTTTCTGGGATTGTCCCTTAAATGCCCAGAATCCTAAAGCAGGAGAGGAGAAGCAAAATGATGGCTTTACCGCAGTCACTGGAAGAAAACATAACCCACCCAAAAAGAAGAATCAAGAAAATGCTCCAAAAATATCCACTAAAAGATCCTATGACATTCTTAACCAACTCCCTGGAGAAGAGGAGGTCGGAGATCCACACAAAAAAGAGAGCCAGGAAAAGGAAAAAGGAAAATCCAAGCAACAAACTGAAATAGGCAAAGAAGACAACCAAGACACAAGCTCCACTGGAAAGACGTATGGGGATAAGCCAAAAGAAAGTGGGGACACTCTCATGAAGCTTGATGAGAAATATATGGCAGACATAGATCTCAAAAAACTAGAGGAAGACGTCAATCGAAAGGATCTGCAAACCAACCCATAGGAACAACTCAAAAAGGTTCACAAAGTTTTCATTGACTCCACGACAGGCTCTACCTCACAACTAGGGATATCCTTAGACCCAACCACTGATCTCAAACAAACCTCCTGGGAAAGAAAGAGACGAGGGTAAAAATATGCACAACAACTCATTAAGGAAGTAGGCAAATTCATGCTCAACTCAGGGCAGATCCAGAGATGCACGGAGGGATACCTCCATCAACCTCATAACTCATGATGATGAAGAGCATAACATGGAATATCAGAGGGATCAATGGAAGATCCAAGAAGAGGACTCTTTGAGATTGTATTCGTTTTGAGAATCCATGCATTCTCCTTTTGCAGGAAACAAAATGTGTTGGTGAAGAAGTGACATATATCTTTCGATGTTGTTGGAGAGGATGTGAATCCCTTCATACGGACTCCAACAAAGCGACAGGAAGTCTAGAAATCTTGTGTAATCCAACAACAATCATCATCCTTTTCCACAGTGAGCACACTTACGACTCACTTCAAAGTCATAGAATCTACCAAAGAAAGTGTGATCACAAATGCATATGGGCCTCAAAGTACTCAGAACAAAGAGTTATTTTTGAAGAGAATAGCCACCATCAAAACACTGTTGGACTCACCTAACGGGTTGCTAGGGGGCGATTCCAATATCATCCTAACGTGGGAGGAAAATACAGGAGGCACCAAGAGGCTCAATCAAGACAGTGGTAAGTTTCGAACCCTCATAGATCAACTGGATTTAATAGATATAGAAACTAGAAATGGAATTTTCACTTGGTCCAATCGCAGATCTGGGCATCAACATGTAGCTTTCCAGTTAGACGATTTCCTCATTTCAGAAGCCCTGTTGTTGGAGGACCTCGTCATTGAAGCCAACATTCTCCCGAAACTAGGCTCGGATCATAGGCCTATTTCACTCTGTCTTGATGTCGAGGCGACGCCCAAACTCAAGCCCTTCATATTTGAGAATTTCTATCTCTCTCACCCATAATTTCAAAATCTTTCAGAATCTTGGTGGAACAAAGCAAAAATAGACCATGGAACTTGCATGTACAAATTCTAGCAGCAACTCAAAAACTTCAAGTCACAGCTAAAGCACTGGAATAAGAATGTATTTGGGAACATCCAGCAAAGATTGCAGGAAATAGAGCAACACCTGGAAACCTTGCAAAAGACCTTCATTACTGGGGACAGAACGACAACCTTAATGAAGGAAGAGAAGGATCTCAAGGCAGAATTGGATGAGAGAAAGGAACATTAGGAAATACTATGGAGACAAAAATCTAGGGTACAGTGGCTCAAAGAAGGAGAAAAAAACACCAAGTTCTTTCATCAATCCATGGTGCACCGACGATACATCAATAGAATAACCCAACAGGAGGATGCCCAGGGCAATGCCATCAGGGACCATGGTATAATAGAAGAGGAACTGATCAATTACTACAAAGACCTCCTAATAGAGTTGATCGGTGACAGAATGCCAACAATTCACAAAATCACCGGGAACATACCCTCCCTAGTCACTCAGGAACGGAATGAATCCCTGACGAGACCCATCACCGAAGAGGATGTGGATCAAGCAGTTAAATAAATTCCCGCAGGTAAAGATCCAAGTCTCGATGGCTTCACGACATAATTCTTCCACTATTGTTGGCCAATGATCATAGATGAAGTCTGGCTTGTAGTGGAGGAATCAAGAACCTCGGGACAAGTCCTCTCATCCTTCAATGCCACCTTCCTCATGCTCATCCAGAAGGAGGAAAGGGTAATGCATCCCAAAAAATACAGACCAATAGCTCTCTGTAATGTTATCTAAAAAATTATCACTAAGGTCATTTCCATGTGTATCAAACCAATTATTCCTTTCATCGTCTCCAAAGAGCACGATGGCTATGTGGAAGGAAGGCAAATCATGGATAGTGTCATCCTAGCTCATGAAGTCATCCACTCGCTGAAAACAACAAGGAATCCACATATGCTCATCAAACTCGACCTTTCCAAACCTTTTGACAGAATCAATTGAAAATATATGTGCTCCCTCCTCAAGGCCTTTGTCTTCGACAATCAATGGGTGTCATGGATCATGAGGCTCACTTCCTTAGCATTTTTATCTATATTAGTCAATGGAGTGACCTCCTAGCCCTTCTCTCCCACCAGAGGTATTCGACAAGGGGACCCCCTCCCCCCCTTTCTCTTTTTCATAATGGAAGAGGGACTGGGGAAATACCTCAAGGCTTCTGTTTTGGAAGGATCCCTTAAAGGTCTACCCCTACAAAATATCTAGCCAGCCCCCTCTCAAAGTGATTTTGTCGATGACACTCTTCTTCTGAACACACTGACAGCCCAAGAATCCACCAAGATTAATTCCATCCTCACATATTTCTCCGAAGCTTCAGTTATGGCCTTAAACCTTGATAACTCACAACTCTACTTCTTCAATACCCCGATGGCTATCCAAAATCATATCTCTCGACTCTCGGGCATCCCCAAGAGATCCCTTCCGTCCAATTATCTAGGAATCCCACTCACAAGAGAGGTTGCTCGTAATTTCTCCTGGAATAGCCTACTACTTTCCACCTCCAACAGACTTAGCAACTGGACCTTCAGACGGCTTAATCTTGCATCTCGGTTGGTTATTTTAAAATATGTTCTTTAGGCCTTGCCAACCTACCTAGTTACCACTCTAGCATCACTCCAGTCCATCATCAGGGCCATTAAGAACATCCAAGGCATCTTCCTATGGCACGAGCATCACCCAAACAAGAAATGGACGCTAGTTGGTTGGGAAAAAATATGTAGGCCTAAAGCCTTAGGGGGACTATGGATTTGAGATCCACGGAAATTAAATCAAGTAATGGGGGAAAAACTATGGTGGTGTTGGCTCAAGCACCCCATAGAACTTTGGGAATTTTTTTGGAAAAAGGAAGTATGCTCCCACTACCATAGAAGAGAATCTAATCAGATTCAATGATCAACTTCAAGGATCCAATATCTGGAACATAGCTTGGAATAATTGAATGCCCATTCAGAAGCATGCTTTCTGGGAGATCCCTAATGGAGAACACTCCCTTTTCTGGAAATACTCGTGGCAACAAAAACCGCCTATAACCACTCTTGAAGACCTCATCCCCCTATGTCAACAAATGCAGTCCAAGGACTCTCAGTTTGTGAAGGATCTATGGAGAGAGAATGATCGGCACCAACCATGGCGCAGTTGGAAGACTGAACCTCATGAACTTTACCTTCAGACGGAGTTGGATCTACAGGCCGGGAAAGACTGTGCAAATCAAAGGAAAATTCATATCAGGGACGACCCAAATATACTCAAATGGGGGCACTCCACAGCATGCAACTTCTTAGTCAAAGAAGATTACTATTTACAAAAAAATTACCAGGAACAACCAAGGGAACTTATCTGGGGAAAGATCTTGAACCCAAAATTATGGCCGAAGGTGTCCATATTCTTAAGGATTACCATTCAAAATCACATTCTCACATGGGACAATCTTCATAAACGTAGATTCATAGGAAGAAACGATGGATAATCTTTTCAACCATTGCAACTACAGTGAGATCATTTTGGATATCGGGACACAAGTAATGCGTCACTCCAACAGAAATCAAGCCATTATGATAAGCACGGTGGAGAACAGGGACTTGATTTCCTATAAACACCCAATCTTGGATCGCATATGGAAGCTTTAACTGGATTCACCATGTGGAAAATATGGAAGGAAAGAAACAAAAGGATTTTTCTCTCGATGACCTTCCCCCCCTCTCAACTTGGGAAAGAATTATGAACCTGATACGGGAAACAATTAAGGGTGGGCAGTGGTCCCAAGAGGACCTTAAGTGCAATCCAGGTGAAAGTCATATCCTAGAGACCTTGCAGCGCACCTCACTAGTGAAAGACAGAACAATGGGGCTACTAGAACAAATGGAAGCTCGTGCACTTGGTCCCCCCCCGCCGACTAGTTTTATTAAACTAAAATTTGATGGCACGTCAAAATGGAATCCATGTCTAGCGGGATTTGGGGCAGTCCTCTTAAACGAAGAAGGGAAAATTTTGTATTATGCAACAAAATATCTAGGATTCAATACAAACAATGTTGCTGAGCTCTGGATCCTTCTCAGAGGAATCAAGTTAGCAACAAACCATGATTTAATAAGCTCATAGTGGAGGGAGATTCCCAGATCATAATCCAGCTTATTACTAAAATCATTCATGGGTCACACCCCCTGGAGGTCACACCCCTTGGAGGTCTCACCTAGTTGGAGACTCTCAGGATTGCTAGAAGGTTTTAAATCCCTCTTACAACCTAATCTCACCCTAATCCCCTCACATGTGAAAAGAGAGGCAAAAAAAATAGTTGATTGTTTGGCAAATGAAGGTGTGGCCTCCATGGTGGAGATAATTCACTGGAATGCGCAAACCTCTCCTCGATCTGGGCTATTAGACTGTTGCTTGGACCTAGCCAGGAGAGATTATCCAATCCTGAATGGGGTGCCACGTAGCAATGAGAGGCCACGTAGCTTGCCCCAGACCCAAGTCGTTAATATGGAAGGTTGGCACCCTTTGTAAGTTTTAAACCTGCGAAGTAAAGCAATGCATATAGATTCTTAAGCAATACATAAATTAATCAATGGCTCATACATAGAGTACACAAAGATTTTTACCGGAAACCCTCAACCGAGAAAACCTTTCTTATTTTCATTATATCGAATTTCACCATTCGCCATATAATATATACAATGTTTTTAGGTATTCCGTAGATACCAAAACCCTAATCCCTTAATCCGAGATTAATTTACAAATCAACTAAAAATAGCAAAATCCGCTAAAAATAGAAAAAATCGCCAGTTGAAGGGATCGTCAGACGCAATTGTCGTATCTGACGCACCCACCCACACACACATGCAAAGATTATAACACACACACCCAACATTCTCCCACTTGTTGTTTTATTTGCATCCAGGGGTCCAGGGGATTATATAGTCAACAGTCCAGGGCAGCAATGCCCATTGTTACTCTACACCAAGAGAACTTTTCTGTGCTCACAAACTTTGTCAATGAATCTGCAGCATTCTTCAAAGTGTCAACCTTTTCCAGCAACACCTTCTTTTCCTCAACCATGTCTCTCACAAA
>ML797415.1:209918-222591 GCA_009831015.1 Picea engelmannii
CAATCCTAATCCCTTAGGTCCTATTTGTCCCCATACCCCTATACATATTTATTCATAAAGATGTTTGGTCTATAATAAATTTTATTTACGTTGCATTAAGACCAAGCACGTGATCTTGTGACTTGAAAGCCTTGTAATTGTCGCTCATCTATGCCTAGCAGGAACACTTGCATGTTCCTCGAACGTGCATGCGCTTTAGTACACACACGTTCTAGGAACGCACACGCATTCATGATGGGAATTTTTTTATGCCAAGCACACTCCACTACCTCATATATCTCAAGCCTGACAAAGTAATCCCGACATTTGCACACAAAAATACCGTGCACAATTTTTTTTTTCTTATTTTAGTCTTATTGTTTGATTTATAGATAGTTTTGTGTTATTTCACGACCATTGTGGGAAGAATTGGAAGACAAATTTGTCGAAGTGGAATTTGAATTGTTGTCTGTGTCTTCTTAGAATTAGAAGAAAAAATTGTATGATTGGAATTGTTGTTTGTATCTTCTTCTGTATTATTCGAATTGGAAGACAAATTTATGCTATTGGAATTGTTAGTTCTGTAATACCAGGACAAATTTATTCAATTGGAATTTGAATCATTAGTTGTCTTCTTATTTAATAACAAGAAAATTTTGTCCAATTCGAATTGGAATTATTATTTGTGTCTTGTTTTTTAATACGAAGAAAAATTTGTCTTCCTGGAATTGGAATTGTTAGTTCTTCCTTCTTATGTAATACCAAGACAAATTTTTGGTGGGGTTCTTGGAAGCCAAATTTTCTCTTTAAACGTGGGGAAATGATGGGTTCGAGAAGGAAATTCCTTGAGAAAAGATAAATTGATCAAAAAGGTAGAAGAAGAAAGAGAAAAGTAAAAGTTACATATGTCAAAGCGTAGGCTTTCAAAAGAGGTAAATCCAATTTCTAGTGGAATATATTTCTTTGTTGTTTCTCCTCCATCACCACAAGCAAAGCACGAGTGCTTAGTAGAGACCAATCCATCTAGTATCTCATCCAGATAGCTTGTTGTGGATGACCCAATAATGGAGGATTCACTTGGAACTGATTATACAATGGATGAAATTAGAGAGGCAATTGGTATACAACATTTTGGTGAAGATGTTCCAAAAACTAGTCAATACCATGTACACTCTCCTCCCAGAATTGATCTACCAATGATTGAAGGGGAAAGAAATGCAACATTGTTAACTCCACAAGAGGGAGTTCAAGAGTTCTATAATATGGGTTCATCGTACCTACATCGATTGATCATTTTGCGACAAAGAACTCTTAAACACATTCATGTTGATGAAATTTCTCTAACATCACTTGAATGTAATTTACTTAAGTGTACTATTCGTTATCATTCTTATAAAATCATTAAAGAATATTTTGAACCTGTTATAGCGCAAGTTGTAGGTTCGGAAAATCCCGACCCAACCACGGAACAAGTACTACAACTTGGGAATCCTACACCCAATGTCACCTCGATGTAGGTCCCACACTTCAAGGGTGACTAGGTCTCTCTAGGGAGGAGATCCTAGTGACCCTAGGGGGATTGAGATGGAGATGAATATGGATGGAAATGAATCCCCTATAGTTCAAGTCTAATGGAGTGAAAGGTGGAAATATATGCCTTGCAAGTCAAGTAATTGTTGTGCCACATATATAACACTTCTCTAGATGATCGTACCTTCCCGAGACACAAGAAAAGTCACCTTGAAATAGTATATGTTAGTTGGATCAGAAAGTTAATATTGTTGTCCCTAATTTATATAAATAGATAACAATATATATCAATAAGAAAATGATACTATAATGTGCTCAATAAATGATAAAGATCAAGTAGAAAATCCAAGAGAAAAACCAGTAAATGACTAGCGAAACTCAAGATGAAAAACCAATACTCTTAGCATAAAAGATAAGGTTGTTGTAAGCACTTGTCTACAGAAAATTAAATCAGCCTTATAGCTCTAAAATTCAATTTATTACAGAAATAAAATTAGCCACTGAAATATCCTCAAACTTTTCCAAAACATGTGTTGGACCAAGGAGAGTAAGTGTGCAAACTTTGAGAAAAAAACAATGGTTGATAGGAGAGTTATTAAAGAAATTAAATTAGATTTTTTGCAGTCCCAATGGGTGAAGATTCATTTTTTTAACAGCAGAAATAATTAACCCCTAGATGGGGATGCCCTAGTGGCTGTGAGGTGCCCAAGGCACAAGTAAAAAAATCCACCTTGCAAGAAGTAAAAATGGTCGAAAATCATGTTTCCCAATGCAATATTTCATTTCTCCAATGCAACAAATCAATGACTAGTGCCTTTACTATTGGGTTAATGGAGTCACAAGGAGCTTATAGAAGCTCCCTCCTTTGGGGTGTAATCCCTTTTACTCCCAAAGGAAAGTTTCTCTAAGCTAGGGTTTAACCTAAGAGGGTGTATGCCCTTATACTTCTCTTAGCAAACCCTTGTAATAAATGAGATGAAGAAATAAAATGGTGAATACTATGGTGGGGGTGTATGACCTTATACTTCCTACCTAGATCCTATCATAACAATACTTTACTTGAATAAACTGATAGCAAGAGATTAAAAACCATACCAAGATCAAGAGAAATGTTAAGACAATTCACCACGTGAGCTAGAAAGCATCATCCAAAGCTAGCGTTAGGCCTTCCTCCATCAACCATTTATAAAATATTCATAAAAAAGTGCACAAGAGATAAAAGAGCCAAAGGGGCCGAAAATTTCAAACCAATCCTCTCAAAAGAGGGAGAGTTATGATTTAAAATGAGATCTTATGATCTCTATTTATACTAAAAGTAGCTACAATATTTTTTCTACAAAATAAGGAGTAAACCACAAGATTAGGGGTCAAAAACCCTAATATTCCCCCACTTAACAAAGTAATATTAAACAATTCACTTAAAATTTCACTTTTTGCACAAATTAAACCCTAATCTAAGATGATGTCACCCCTTTAGGGGGCATTTTTCCACTTTGAGGAAATCATTGGTGTTGGAGAAGCGTGGATGGGCCTCCAAAGACCATGTGTCAAGAATCTAGGAAATCATATCATGGTGAATACCCTTCTCCTCCTGAAATGTCCATATGTCAAAGAGTGGCACCTCACCACCATGCCCTAGCCCCCAAGACCATGACGTCAAGCTCAAAAGTGGAACGTTTTCCCCCTCCTAGGAAAAATCTTTGGCAAGTAAAGGGTGGTATAGGTTGTCTATGTCATCATCAAGGTCGTACAAGTCTGATCTCTCTCATATGGAAAGTGGGACCCTAGCATCTAACCCATGGGATTGTAGCCCCATGGAAGCCCAAGCTAGGCGTGCTCTTCCAAAACTTTCCACCAGCTAGGTCCTGCAAAGACAAATGAACATGCCCTCCAAGGATCTCAAGTAATAACATCATCATAAGTTAATCCAATTAATAAATAATCCATCTAAGAATGTGCATCAAATATTACTATATCAAACAATTAACATCTCAAAAACCCTATGCGACTTGTCAAACTTAAATATGGGAGGGTTGATGAGGTGTCCTATTGGGTAGATATTTCCCTAAGTCAAGGAGAGCTTCCAAGAGTTCCCTCTCTAATCCATGTTAAGTGTATGAGGTGGATGGGGTCAATACTCAATGGGCATATCGCTCATGACATACAAGGGGCTGTAGTGTCTCATTCATGGGTGCCTTTGTAGAGGGTGTGTGGTACCTTCGTCCACAATGCACTCTTTCCAAGCCCATCAATTGCCTTTTATCTTTCTTTCTTTATATTTTCTTTCATAATAGAATAAGGAGAGATTGAAGGTCACTACCCTAGCGTGCTGACCAGGGGGTGGAAATGTCACCCACAAACACCTAATGGAAATGAGAAGGATGGCTCATGATGAGACCCCCTTTCTCTCATCCATGCAACTGAGAGTCATTGCTCTGGTTTGGTGACCAGATGATGAAAATTTCATACCAATATATATTCATGGACATGATAGGTCGGCTTGTGATGAGAGCTCCTATCCTTCAACTAACCTTTCAAGAATTTATTTATTATATTGTGGGTCCCCTTCATTCAAAGATAAGTCTTTCATTTAATTCTTGGTTGGTCCTTGGGAGAAGCATCTGGAAGGTTTATATAAGAATTTAATATTTTACCCAACATCAACCCCTCTGGGCCTTTATCCACTTCTTCCCATAGAATGAGGGACAACCCCTTCTTCGGTCAACACACCCTAAAATACCAAGAGATAAGGAAATGGAGGGGAATAATGATGGAAAGTGGTAAGTATGGTGGGGAATGGTACGATGGCTCATTAAGGGAGTTCCCAGTAGAAAACCCATCCCTAAGGAAAACCACTTACTAGAGCACAATTTCAACCACCGAGGTGAAGAAAGGAAAAATGCATAATGTCCAAGCACGTATCATGAAATCTAGATCAATATAAGATACAACATAATCAAATGGATTAAATATTGAAGTGATGCTCACCATAATACTGACTTGTACCTCATGGAGAAAGGCCCACTGCCTTCTGGAAGCCAAATGGTGTTGTGGATGCCATTTGTAAACCTATGGTCATCTGTGGTGGTGAGTGGGTTTTCCATATGTGAAAAAGGGTATTGTTGGTCATGTAGTCTCTCGACACTCCATATCTGCAACTTGAGGGCCTAGAGACATCATCTCCTTAGTTATCCACAAAATGGGGATAATATTTGGCTCCTACTTGCGGACATGTGCTAATCATAGAGTGCATGAGAACCACAACATCTCTGCAACATCCTTGTTCTCATATTACCATAATCCAAATCGACTAAGCTAGAAAAAGAAAATTTTGACATTTTTTCAAAAAATTCTAAACTAAGCATGAAATCAATATGCAAGTAGAGTAAAATAAAAATGAGATGCATATAAACTAGTATGAGAAATAAAAATGCAAATGCAGGGAATCAAAATGACTTACCTACTTACTTGGGGTCCTGGGACCCTTAATATCAAGTCCCGAAGGTGTCAGGTGAAATCGTACAAGCAGTGTAACCACCTAATCATGTGATGAAGACGTCCCCCCCTGTGCTTAATCATGTGAAACAACAAAGATATATCTAACACATAGTAATCATGAGAATACATAGAAATATAATAAATCATGAAATAAAACTCATGGATATGGGTGGGAGGGAGGAAATCATACTGGAAAGAGAAACCACAATCTCAATCGTCCTTGAACTCCCCCCTGCAAGCATAGCCACAAGCTCGATCTATCCATATCTATAGTGGACTAGCATATGTATATGATGGATCATATTCATCGGAGCATAAAAACTCACTTCTTGTTAAGGGATGAGAGAAGATTAGAGATCATAAGAATACTACATGATCTCTTGGAGAAAAGGGTAAGAGTTAAGGAACAATCTCATGTGTAGAAAAACACCGCCTCTTCCCTTGTGAATCTCCATAGAAATATCCAATATGAAAATACTTATTCTTTGAAGAATGAACCTGTGACTAATCTGAGGTGGCCACACCCTAGTATCCCTCAAAACCTGAGCAAAATGGTTGGAATTCTTCATAAAACAAATATCCATCCTCAAAAGGGTATGTACCAAAGGATGAATGAAGATCATGTTGCGACAAGTCATCCTTGAAAGGGAAGAACAAATATGTAACCATGTAATCACTAGGCTACCAAACATCTGAATCATACATGCATGGAGGCCAGTTCTATGAAAATGACATTTCAACCCCTTCTGCTTGAGAGATAATCTTAATTTCATAAATGGGATCTCTATCAATAATGAAGCAACCTACATCCCATCTATGTCTCCCAACTTGTATGAAATTATCAATGCATTCGTCAACTATGTCTGAGGGTTGTTCCATGAATTCATCTTCATCATAATAACTGATCACTTCCTCACAAGACTGGATAACTTCATTTTCTTCATAAGGGAAAGAAGATAACAAAGTCTCATTCAGGCCTTCTGCAAGAGAAACTTCATTGACATCCATTTGGAAATTTTCTTCATTTCCATAGTCATGGAACAAGGCATCATTTTTAAAAAGGGTTATAACTTATCATTTTCTCTTCTTGATGTGTAGGAGGAGCAGGTGTATGGATGTCCTCATCAAGTGGAAGAGAAAATACTTCATATTCATCATATGTCTCATCCATATATTCTTCATCAGGGTGTTCTTCAATATTTTCTTCATCTATTGTCTCATCATCGATCAAAATACCTTCTCGACAAAGAGTGTGTTTGAGCTCTTGGAAAGAATCTTGCAAACTTTCAGTAGTTGGCTGATATTTCCTAAGAAGTTATTCAATGACTTTGGTAGAAGAAGGGATACTCTTTGGATTACATGAGTGTGCAAACCAATCCTTTTGAATTGATCCCAGTGAATACACACAAATTTTCATCAACACATCTTCATGTAACACATTTAATCTCGATGCATACTTCATATAATTCACAACATGGATGACTGCTAGGGCTGGATCACTGTCAAATTTGGGGAAACTTTCTCTCCATTCTGTTGGACAATGATTTGGATATAAAGGGACATTCTGAACATCAAGAGAAGGATACACATGATGGAATTTACATGGTAAGTCCTGTGAGGCCATGGTTCCATCACTTAGGTTAATACCTCAATGGAATCATTAGACGTGCTCAAGGCTTATCAAGGGATGAAAGGGGAAAAAGGGAAAAGTGGGTTATGGGAAGGTGGAGTCGCTAGACGAGATTCAAGTTGATCTCATCAAGGAAAGGCGAAATGGAAAATCCCTTGGGTGGAGTCTCTAGGCAAGCTAAGGGAAAGGATTTTGGATATCTTACCAAAGTGTCGTTAGGGTACGAAAAAGATTCAAAATATTCCCTGACAATGGAGAAAAAATGTTATAGCACAAGTTGTAGGTTGGGAAAATACTGACCCAACCATGGAACAAGTGCTACAACTTGGGTATCCTACACCCAATTTCACCTCGATGTAGGTCCCACACTTCAAGGGTGACTAGGTCACTCTAGGGAGGTGATCCCGGTGACCCTAAGGAGATTGAGATGGATATGAATATGGATGGAAATGAATCCCCTATAGGTCAAGTCTAAGTGTATTTAAAGGTGGAAATATATTCATTTCAAGTCAAGTAATTGTTTCCCCACAAATATAACACTTCTCTAGATGATTGTACATTCCTAAGACACAAGAAAGGACACCTTGCAATAGTATATGTTAGTTGGATAAGAAAGTTAATCTTGCTATTCCTAATTTTCAGCAATAGATAATAGTATATATCAGCAAGAAAATGATACTATAATATGCTCAATAAATTATAAAGATCAAGTAGAAAATGCAAGAGAAAAACTAATAAATGACTAGCTAAACTCAAGATGAAAAACCAATAATATTAGCATAAAAGATAAGGTTGTTGTAAACACTTGTCTGGAGAAAATTATATCATCCTTATGGATATAACATTAAATGTATTACAGAAATAAAATCAGCCACTGAAATAAACTTTGCCAAAAAGTGTGTTGGACTAAGGAGAGTAAGTGTGCAAACTTTGAGCAAAAACCAATGGTTTTATAAAAAGTAAGTTAGGGTTTCGACAGCTCTAATGGATGAAGATGAAAATTTTTAAAAGAAGAAATAAGTATCCCCTATATGGGGACGCCCTGGTGGATTTGAGGTTTCCAAGGCACAAGGACAACAATCCACTTTGCAAGAATTAAAAATGACCGAAAATCATGTTTCCCAATGCAATATTTCATTTCTCCAATGCAACAAATCAATGGCTAGTGCCTTTAATATTTTGTTAATGGAGTCACGAGGACATTAGCGAAACTACCTCCTTGGGGGTGTAAGCCCTTTTACTCCCCAAGGAAAGTTTCTCTAAGCTAGGGTTTAATCTAAGAGGGTGTATGCCCTTATACTTCTCTTAGCAAACCCTTGTAATAAATGAGATGAAGCAATAAAATGGTGAATACTATGGTGGGGGTGTATGCCCTTATACTTCCCATGTATATCCTAGAATAATAATACTTGAATTGAATAAAATGATAGAAAGAGAGTAAAAACCATACCAAGATCAAGAGAAATGCTAAGACAATTCACCACAAGAGATAGAAAGCATCATCCAAAGCTAGTGCTAGGCCTTCCTCCATGAACCATTAATAAAATATCCATAAAACAAGTGAAAGAAGAGCTAAAAGAGCCAAAGGGGCCGAAAATTTCAAACCAATCCTCTCACAAGAGGGAGAGTTATGATTTAAAATGAGATCTTATTATCTCTATTTATACTAAAAGTAGCTATAATCATTTTCCCACAAAATAAGGAGTAAACCACAAGATTAGGGGTCAAAAACCCTAATATTTCCTCCTTAACAAAGTATTATTAAACAATTCACTTAAAATTTAACTTTTTGCACAAATTAAACCCTAATCTAGGAGGACGTCACCCCTTTAGGGGACGTTTTGCCACTTTAAGGAAATTGTTGGTGTTGGAGAAGCGTGGCTCAACATCCAAAGGCCATGTGTCAAGAATCTAGGAACTCATATCATGGTGAAGAACCTTCTCCTCCTTAAACGTCCATGTTTCAAAGAGTGGCACCTCACCACCATGCCCTAGCCCCAAGATCATGACGTCAAGCTCAAAAGTGGGATTTTTTTCCCCTCCTGGGAAAATCGTTTGGCAAGTAGGGGGTGGGATAGGTTTTCCAAGTCATCATCAAGGTTTTCCAAGTCTTATCTCTCTCATCTAGCATGTGGCCCCCTAGCATCCAACCTCTGAACTTGTAGCCCCATGGAATCCCAAGCTAGGCTTGTTCTCACAAAACTATCCACCAACTAGGTCTTGCAATGACAAATGAACACGCCCTCCAAGGATCTCATCTCATAACATCATGATAAGTTAATCCAATCAATAAATAATCCATCTAAGCATGTGCATCAAATATTACTATATCAAACAATTAACAACTCAAAAACCCTATGTGACTTGTCAAGCTTAAATATGGGAGGGTTGACGAGGTGTCCTATTGGGTAGATCTTTCCTTACGTCAAGGAGAGATTCCAAGAGGTCCCTCTCTAAGCCATGTAAAGTGTATGAGGTGGATGGGGTCAATACTCAATGGACATAGGGATCATGACATACAAGGAGTCGTAGTGTCTTATTCATTGGTGCCTTTGTAGAGGGTGTGTGGTACCTTCATCCGCAATGTACTTTTTCCGAGGCCATCAATTTCCTTTTATCTTTATTTCTTTATATTTTCTTTCATAATAGCATAAGGAGATATTGAAGGTCACTGCCCTGGTGTGGTGACTAGATGGTGGAAATGTGACCCACAAACATCTAATGGAAATGATAAGGTTGACTCGTGATGAGACCCCCTTTCTCTCAGCCCTACAACTGAGAGTCATTTCCCTGGTTTGGTTACTAGATGATGACAATGTCATACCACTAGATATCCATGGACGTGATAGGTCGGATTGTGACACTACTACATATTGAAAAAATTGCGACGACTACTTGCGACGAAAGTACTCTTTCGTCGCAAAATTCAAGAGAAAAGGTTAAATTTTTCAATTTTGATCTAAATACACCCCGTATTCGTCACTCTATCGATGGAACCAAACTTTCATTTGTTTTGCGATGATCATCAAGATGGTGGACTATTGTCTCTATTTCGACAAACTTGTGTTTTCCTCGCAAGATAAACGCTCACTATTGACCGTTACACTTTTTGATACTATCCATATTGATCGTTATACATTTTGACAAAGTCTAAATTAATATAGTCAACGTTCGTTGCAAGAGCGACAAATTGACCGTTATAACTGTTCTCGTCTTCGACAGTGACCTAAATATAACAAATAAATAGGTAATATATATATATATATATATATATATATATATATATATATATATATATATATATAATTAGGTCACGGTCGTCGCAATTGCGACGAATGTGACCTAAATTGACCTAGAAATATTTGACGATTTAAAGATGTTGCGACAATCTTGCTCTAACAACGACGGTTCTGAAAGGGTATTTTTGTGCGGAAGTTGTGTGGAAGAATGTCGCAGAATATAGTTAGAGCTGGGGAAAAAATTAAAGAAGGTGGAAAGGGTGATGGTAGATGTTATTGCCCTTGCAAAAAATGTTGCCTCATACATCCCGTAATAATTTTAATAGCAACAACTACAAAACATTATAGGAAATATGGGCACATTGATGGCAGATCAAATGAATATCGTCCCATGGTAATTAGCTATATATTCATTATCTGTTTTTATTTTGTCAAATTTATATAAAATTATATATATGTATATATATTGTTTGAATGTTTGTTATAGTATACACTAATTTTGCATGATTGTTTGTAATTATAAAGTTAGAGATGCCCTCTAACTTTCCGCAGAATATTGCACCAAGTATTAGTATAAATGATGTTGTATGAGCTGAGGAACATCATGACCAAGCAAATGAGGATCTCATGGAAGAATATGATAGGACAAATCAAGTTAATTATCCCATCGAAGAAGATGATGGGACAAATGAAATGAACCAAGATTTTTTTTCGTAGTTGGATGAGGATGGGGACAATGATGGTATTTATGATGAACCTCTATTAGAAAAGAAAAATAAATGACTTTATGAAGGATCAAGAGAAAATATTCTCTCCGCTACATTGCTACTAGTGAACTTAAAGGTTATGAATAATTTGTCGAACACTTGTTTGACACAGATCCTAAGGTATGTAATATGTTTCATCTCATATTATACATAAATGTTTATTTTTTTCTATTTGTTTTTAGTGTTAATTAATGTGTAAAACAAGAATGAAATTTTTACGATTAATATTCTTACATTAACTAGTTATTTTTTATGTTGTAGATTGTTAGGTGAATTTTTGTTACCATTGTCAAATATTTTACCTTGCACATATCGAGGTTTGCATGTCATTATGAAAGAAATTGGAATGGATTATCAAACTATAGATGCATGTAATAATGACCATATTATATATTATGGACAACATGCTTCGAAAACAGAATCTCCGCAATGTCTTATCAGTAGATATCAAACCAATCAAGTAACAAAAAGGGTTCCTTGAAAGGTTCTTCGTCATATTCCCATAATTCCACGTTTGCAGCAATTATTCAAGTGTGAAAGAATAACACAATTTATGGATTACCATGCACGTAACAGAAGTGGAGATGGTGTTCTTTGAATGCCTGTCGATGGTTCTGCATTTAGGGAAATTGAGGAAAAGTGGTCATATTTCAAAGATGAACCTCATAATGTTAGGCTTTCATTGGCAACTCACAGTGTTAATCCATTCAGAGAGCTTAGGTCTATTTACACAGTGTGGCCTATTTTTGTTATCAACAATAACATTCCTCCTTGGATGTCAATAAAGACAGAGCACATAATGTTGACAATGATTGTTCCAGGTATTTGTTTACATTAATTTTTTGAATGTAACATTTTCATTTGTTTCAATTTTTGCATAATATCTTTTGTTTATTTAATTACTTATATATATTACATGACATCATTTCTATAGTAATTTTGTGTAATTTCAAACAATTAGGTAAGTACCAGGTTAAAGATATGAATGTATATATATAGAGCCTCTTATCGATGAGCTACTAAAGTTATGGCTTGGCATCACAATGTATGACATATGTAAACCAATCAGGGAGAAGAAATTTAAATTTCGTGAAATACTTTTATGGACAATTCATGATGCCCCTGGACTAAGACATTTTTGTGGTATGTAGCATTCTAATATTGCTCTTTAATACTGTATAATTTTTTAATGTTATCATGGTGCATGTTTAATTTTTAAATAATCTCATCTTATAATTGACATTAATCCATTTTTTGCAGGTCCTCAAACAAAGAGTAAATTTTCATATTCATTTTGTTTCCCTAAGATGAAGTATCGACATTCAAAAAGTTTAGGAAAGATGGTGTTTGATGAGTATAGAAACCTTCTTCCTAAGAACCATAGGTATCGTACTACTGAAAAACATCTTTTAAATGGGAAAGAAGAGTCTGGTTTAAAACCATGAAAAATGACACCTCACCAATGGAGGTTGGAATATAATAGAAATCATCAAGGTACTCAATTTCATAATGTATCATAGATCATGTAATGTTTCGAATGCTTATTTTAATCATTGAATTTATTTTACCATATTTGATAATTATTTTTGTGATTTCTTTTATGCTTCATGAAGGACGCAATCATCATGAACGTATTAATAATGGTCTTCCACGAGGAATGAAATGTTATCCCGCTCAATTCATGAGGTTGCCTTACTATGAGGAGATAAAAATAGCTCATTTGTTTAATACAATGCAGATCGGGAAGAATGTGATTGAAACGCTATGGCGAATCATAGATGGTAGGAGGGACAAAGAAAAAATTGTCAAAATTTGTACTGACATTCAGGAAGCCAATCATGCAATGCGAAGTGTGATCTTGTTAGGGACCAAATATCAATATAGCACAGAAAAACCTCATAAAAAGTACTCAACGCCTTGAAAAAGAGATAATTTCAGATAATAAGCCTCTTCGAGGGGGCAACCTCCTTTTACCCCACTTAAATGTTCAAGTACAAGATGATTCAAAATGAAAATGTCTCCTTGGTATA
>ML797415.1:231962-244212 GCA_009831015.1 Picea engelmannii
TTCAAGGTGGATTATTTAAATAATCAAGAGAAGTGAAAAAATCAAGAAATGATAAAGTAAGGTGACAAAATCAAGAAGGAATATTTATGGAAAGTGGTTAACCCTAAAAATAAGGAAAATAGGTTAAGTGACCTAGAAATGGGCTGATATTATTTAAGTGATAAATTAAAGTGAAAAATTCAAGGTGGATTATTTAAATAATCAAGAGAAGTGACAAAATCAAGAAATGATAAAGTAAGGTGACAAAATCAAGAAGGAATATTTAAATGTTAAAGTATTGGAGAACTTTCTATTTATGGAAAGTGGTTAACCCTAAAATAAGGAAAATAGGTTAAGTGATCTAGAAATGGGTTAAGTGACCTAAAAATTGGTTAAGTGACCTAAAGGATGAAAGTATAAATAAGATAGAAATGGTCTCTTGTAGATCATCATTTTTGTGGATCAATGAAGAGCTTCTTGTGGGAATATATTTTGGAGTATTGATGGAGAGCTTCTTGTGAGAGCTTCTTGAGCATTTTTGGTGTGGAACGCTTGAGGATATTGAAGATATATAGGTGACTGCGGTAAACAAGGATCTATAAGCCGAAATGCTGAGGAAAGTGAAGAAAAGAAGGCCGAAATGCAAGGAAGGATAAATTCTTTTGATGGTGCTTTCTAAGGTATGTTATTTACAGGTCATCTCACCATTTTCACTATAACTTTTTTTCTATACTGATTCAAATCCTGAAATTGCTATGAAATTTAGAAAACATAGCCAAGTATCTATGGTTAAAAATTAATCTTGTGGGTCATTGTATTTTGGGAGTTACACTCCGTGGAAAATAGGGTGTTTGGCTAGTCCTGAAACTAGTCAAAATCAGGTGTTTCGGGTAAAAACGTCATAACTTCTTCATAACAGATCCAAATTCAGTGATACCAATTGTGTTGCTTAGATTACTATCTTTCATATTCTCTGTAACATTTTCATATCTATTCATCAAATATTTTGTGCGGGGCACGCTCTACAAGGTCGCTCTCTAGAATAAGCCAGAATTCAGCAAGGTATGCCATTTTTTCTATAACTCATTTTCTGAGAGGTTCCAAGTAGTGCCACTTGGAGGAATTGAATAAAACACACTGAAGAACATTGTTTATCAGTTTCAGATATTTATTCAGTACAAGTACAAAGTTATGATTATTTCAAGTTAGGGTTGTTGACTAATCCAAAACTAGTCATGGTTGAGACAAGCAGTTGATGAGTTGGCACATATATGAGGTGTATAGTTGATGATGTTGGTACATATTGATGACTCATTGTTGATTAGTAGTTGACACATGATTGGTATATACTTGGTACATGGTTGGATTCACTTGTTTATGGTACAGGTTGATTACAGGTTGGTGCATGGTTGATGCTCTTGTTTATGGTACAGATTGATATCTGTTGAGGATTGTTGCCTCATATCATTTGGTGATGAGAATGCAAGATGAGTCTTGCATATAGAGCTGGTGCTATTGTAGATTTGTACTCTATTCAGTTGTTGTTGATAAACCCCAAGGATTGTAGTCCGTAATAAAAAGAAAATTGTACATACATATTGCGTTCTTTGTGTTCATTGTGGTAATGACTTGTTGATGATATATTGCTGATATATGTTGTTGATATGTGCTCACATCTAACTGGTTATAAATTACAATAATGGGTAATGAATAAATGTTGAATGCTAATTGATGAGTTTTTGTGCAAGAGGGAAGTTTTGGGAAAAAGAGCCCCACACTCATTCACCCCCCCTCTCAGTGTGGTAGGTGTGTCCAAAATTGAAACCCTCCCATACCATCAAGGCATGTGTCTAGTCTAACCATTTCAAATTCCGATGCATACAGGCACATATTGAAGAAATATCAACATTGGAACCATTCAATGATCACTATGCGGGGTCGGTGCATGACATTTGTGGTGGTTGAATTGAAGCTTCTGCGACATCAACTTGACTTGGTAATTCAATAATCAAAACCTCCTTAAGTATAATGTGGGGACATAAAACATCCTTTAGTATCGTGATGGGTGTTATGAGATTCTTAAGTATTATGCGGGTTCGGTGGAAGAAATTTGTGATGGGTGTATTGGAAGTTCCATGTCAAATTTTAAGATAGTTCCGACATCGATTCTATATAAGGGAATGATTTGTACCTTTTAGTTTTATTTTTCGCACACCATCGTGTGAGATATTTTTAGATGGATTCCCCTCTCCATGTATTATGGAGATTTAATTTCTATCCCCTGTATCTTCCACCAAACGTTCTTAGAGTAGGGGCAAGATAAGATAAGGTGGAAGTTAGATTCAATTTTAGATTCATAGAGACAACACCTACCAGGGCCTTCAAAAATTATTTTCTTTAGGATGTGCCAAGTTAGAGATTTATTATTTAAGACAAGCCACAATTTTATTTATTTATCTAGCTAGGAATTTCAATTTCTAGATTAATTTCCATAACCAAAAAGTGGGATCTCACCTCCCACTACTATAAGTGATTTACAACCTAGAATTGGTTCATATCACCTAAAAGGATTAAAATAGGTGACAAAGAGTAAAGTGGTGAAGAAATGGTGAAGAAATTTGTGCATGCTTGAAAAAGTTGAAATTTTCACAAATTGTGTCAGTATGCACTAAACTTTTACATGGATAGACTATTTTCATGCCTTAACGATATGGGAGGGTTTATAGACTCAAATATGGCCCACACACCCATTTGTTTCCATCATCAATTCATCATGTAAACCATAAACCCTATTTTTATTTGAAAGTACACAAATTGGGTAACACAAGTTCATTGTCTTAACAGTTCACTTCTATCCCATAGAAGATTTTGTGTTTTGAAAACACAATAAAATCACACTCTTTACTTTTATTCATGTTAACAATATATGTCATGGGCCTATTGGAATTAAATTTGCAAACCACCAGTTTCCATATTCTTCAATCTTTGTTGGATGGAGCTTATTTTCTCCAACAATTGCATCCCAAACTGGGCCTTTGTCTTTCATAACCTTGGCCAAACTAAAACCCTTTTTAGTATTAACACATGGAACTCCCAACAATATACCCATCATAATGGTCATTCTCTTGGGTATAATGTGGTAACTTGAGTAATCATGGAAATTTTCATGGGTTTTCTAGAACAACCACTTGGGTATGAGTTGTGCCTTTCATTGTGAACTAAGGGGAAATTTATATGATTCTGTGGTAATTTTCATCTACTTGAAACTTGCTTTAGAAAATCACATGGAAAGTATGGCCAATAAATACTATAGTTACAAGGATGGCTCCATAAATTCATTAGTTGATAAAGGCCAAGGATGAACCTAATAAGGATCATGATGAAGGAAGAAAAGAATTCGATGAAGGAAGAGGGTTATATTGGTTAGGGTTTAGGTTAACTGTGGTTATAATGGATAAGGATAATATATGTTTAGGGGGTATGTAATATAGGTTTCAGGTGTTAAGGATTATAAGGTTTAGTTAGGGATTATATTAATTATGGTGCTATGGGCTAATTAGTATATAAATTAGTTTAAGTTGTGGGTTATATTTCTTAGGGGTTATAGATAATATAAGGAGTAGGTCTCATGGTTAATAATTAGGGTTTTAGGGTTACATGTTTGAGGGGAATTGTTGATCATAAGGATCAAGTAATATATGTTATAAAGGTAATTTGGTGTGAGACAATCCATTTCTCCACTCATGGGACATGTGATACCATTCATTTTCCTAGAAAGTTATATTGACGAAGGCAACAATATAGAACAGGGGAAGCTAAAAAACCCTTCCAGATTGTTGTAGCAGAGAGAAAATTGGCTTCTTATTAAGTGAGAAGATAATGAACCTAATTTTTTTTTGTATTTGGTGACACATAATTGACGAATTTAGGAAAATAATAGATGGGGTATATCATGGACTTACCTTGACCAATCTCCCAAGGGTGTCTAGTCCCCTTTTTAAAGGTGAACCTAATTCCATAGAAAACCTAGAAAGTCTGTCAGGGATTAGGATTCATCAGAAACATCAAATGGAGATCCCTAGGAGGTAGAAATTTTATGGGACTTAGTAGATTAAGGGGGTTGTACCTTCCTCCTTCTTCCTCTACATTTTTACATAATAAAATTGGCATAGACAAAGGACACAAATTTAGGAAGAATCAACACTTATCGCTTACGAATTTGGATACCCAGTGGAACATATAAGATACAAATTTTCAAAGTTTAGTGTTTTAAGTCATAGAACAGAGTTGTATACTATAAATGTAGATCTATTATAAGGAATTATACAGTCAATGAAATCTTGGAAAACACTCAAATACCTAAACTAAATCTTTTTAACACTTGGTCCCATAAAAGTAGGAAGATTTGGTACTTTCATCTTCCAAATTGGTCTCCATGTGTAAAATTATTACAAAAGTATTGTAACTACTATTTTGAATAGGTTAAGGCCCCTCATGAAATTTATCATTAAGAGAAACTAGGAGGTTCCATGATAGGATGAAATATTGCAAACAACCTAATTCCTACTAAAGAAGCTATATACTCAACAAAACTAAGAAAAAATAAAAGCATTATTCTCATATTAGATCTGGTATGATTCTCCAATTATTCATCCTGAGGGAGAGATATAAATTGAAGGAAACCGATTATTACTAGGGAGACTCCAATAGTGGTCAAATGGTGAACTTGTCATTGAATGGCTATTAGCAGGCCTTGGTAGACAACATACACTTCGACTTTATTTTTGGTCATCTTCCCAAGATTCCAAGAGTAACTTACTTATTGATGTCACCATCGGGTCCAAGAAGGACCCCTCCCGCACCTACCTCCCCTTCCCAACACCTAAATCATATAACCATAACCATTATCCCTTATAACCATTCATGCAACCTTTATTTTCATCATCATAATCAACATAGTCATCCTGCTCCTCCTCATCATCATCATCATCATAGTTGTCATCGCCATCATTGTTGTCATCATTGCCGTCATCATAATCATCATCATCATCATCATCATCATCATCATCATACTCATCATCATTGTCATTGTCATCTTCATAATTGTCATTGTTAGTGTCGTCGTCATACTATAACTATAACCCCTTATCCTTTTAACCTTATCACCCTTATAACTATATAACCCCTTACCTTATAGAATTATAATATATTTATTATATTACTATATCTATAATATTTATTAATTTTATATTATATTAATTATTACTAATATATATAAATATATTATATAATATATATTAAATATAATATAATGAAATAATAATAAAATGTTATAACAATCAAAAAACAAAGAAAAAAATCCATAAGCCCGCGATCAGGCTGTGTGAACCTATTCAATCCAGCCACTCGTCGAAACAAAACCCTATCCCACGTGCACGTGAAGATCATATTGGATCTGGTTGCCTGAGACAAGAAGCAGATAGTGTGAGCCCACTAGGAGGAGGCCCATCCAAAATAAAAACCTGGTTGCCTACATATATTGGAGTCTGTCACCTCAGACAAGGAGGGGACACTGTGATCCCACTAGCAAGGAGGCCCACCCAAAACAAAACCTTGGTCGCATGAAGATATTGGAGTCAGTCTCCTGAGACAAGGAAGGAACAATGTGAGCCCACTAGCATTAGATTCAGTCACTTGAGAGAAGGAGGGGACAATGTGAGCCCACTAGCATTGATCGACTACTAGAGAGAAATACAGAGGATATACACTCAACGGACAAGAATTGCCACGAAAATGGTAAGCACCTATGCAATTTAATTTTTGTAGGGTTATTTTTTATGTCAAGATGGACATTTATTTATGCCTGGGATTGAACCCATGAATTCATCATGGATCTTGTGACAAAACCCCCATGTTCTTTAGAAAACCCCCATGTTATTTAAATTCTTGTAATTGTTGGTGATCTTGTGTTGTTTTTATTTCTTTATTGTTCAGTTCCATTGGTGTAGAGTACTAATAGTAGAAATAACTAGTTGTGACTTTCATAAACATAAAAGAATAAAAACAACAATAATATTTAAAACGCCGGTACAAATTCTTGTAAGATCCATTTTGATGATCCATGCATTGGGATACTTAGGTCAGATTACATGGCATACCTAAATCCATTGTGACTGATCATGATCCCACCTTCACTAGCAATTTCTATCAATAGTTGTTTTGGATTAAAGATACCCAATTGAATCTTAGCATAGCATATCACCCCCAAACCAATGGTCGGTATATGGAAGCACTCAACAAATGTTTGGAAACTATTTATATTATTCTTATTTAGAATAGAAATCCCAATGGATCCAGTCGTTACCTCTAGCCAAATGGTGGTACACTGCTACCTATCATGGAGCTAATAAAATGACCCCCTTCGAGGCATTCTATGGAAAACCACCCGTGTCAATGATATTGTACTTGTTGATCCTCTCTAAGGTTCAAGAGGTGGATAACAACTTGATATCCCATGCTGACATTGTTTGTATCATCAAAGACAATTTGGTGTTGGCTCAAAATCACATGAAGTGATGAGCTAAACAACATCACTCCAAATGTCTGATTGATGAAGGGGATCAAGTGTTCTTGCATATCCAACCCTATAAGTAGACCTCACTCAAATATAATAGCCACCAAAATTTATCTCCTAATTTTTTAGGACCCTATATTGTACTAAAAAATATAGGTCCAATGGTTTACAAAATGGCTCTTCCTAGCCATTCTAATCTCCACCCAATTTTTCATTTGCCCTACTTGAAGAAAGTGCTTGGGTTCAATTGTAGAGTGACATATTTCTTTGTATAGATCACTAAGATTTATATAAATTTTTGTAACCTCAATCCTCAACAATTCTAGTATAGATCAATGCAAGAGTAACACATTAATACACTCCCTAATTCCTATGACTAGGAGAAACCCTATATTCTTCCTCTCAAACACATAGCAGACATGGAATCAAAAATGGTTTGTCTATTAGAACTCAAACTAATAGGAATTTCTAGTCCACTTTACTCTATGCCTGCCTCTATGGTGAGCAAACATTAAAAGAAGAAATATGGACATGGAAATAAAAGGAATGGTGAAGAAATTTTTGCATGCTTGTTTAGGAATGTAATAGGTGACCACATTGTCCATCCACTCCCGAGGCATGGTTTCGTAAATTGGACCCCTAAATCCAAATGTTGCATTTCTTCTTACTGAGCAAATCACTAGTTATCGAAATCGATGAAAAAAACAACTTCCGAGGGGTTGGAACCGGGAGTGAGGGGTGCTCTAGCTAAAATCCTATGCTAGGAATCCTATGCCAACTTAACAGTGGTTATAGTGGTCATGAGCTCCATTGGTGTTTCTCTAAGGTCGCGAGCGTTTCACCGTTACCTTATTTGGAAAAATACAACAGGCGTTTTGCAGGTGTGTCGGAACAACAGAACACAGGGTGAGAACAACATCAGTTCGGACCCTAGGAAAGTGTGTGTGCTTGTTTTTGGCATTGTTAAATTTAACGTCAAATTTTCCCGAACTTAACCTTGTTCTTTTCTTTCTCTAGTAATTTGCCACAAATATGGACGTTGGAATTTTAATCTGGTTGCTTGGCATCGATTTTGTATGATTTCTAAGTAGTAAAGCTTAATTTTGTAATATATGTATTTCTTCAAATCTTAGTAAAATGGAGTTTTTGGGGTTTTAGGGTATTAAATATAGGTGATGGAAGTAAGATTATATCAATTCCAGATCCAACTAGGGAAATGGATTCAAGATGAATAAAATGGCCAATGAGGTCAAGAGGAAACCCTCTTAAGAATGGGATTATTTCATTCAAGGATTAGGGATTATATTAGAACCAAAAGGAAAAACCCTTTAAGAGGGGGTGGCCCTTCCAAATAGGCTCCATAGGTCTTGTGTGAAGGTGTACAAATCCTAATCAAACATGTAAAAAAGGACTCACAATCCCCTTCCAAGTGGACACATGGCTCTTCAAGGTGAAGAAGGCTTCACAAGTGATGAATGTAACCATAAAAAATGGACAACCTCCTCTAAATCAGCTCTAATATGTCAAATGCAAGCCAACAAGGTGTAATCACCCTCCTTAAATCATTCCAATGTCCTCTCCAATTCAGTGGATGGTTGAACAAACCCACACATGTCAAATGAAACCTTCATGCAAACTCCAAGGTGGACATCTCATCAATTGATGTGACAAATGCCTCAAAATGAGTTAATAAGGTGAGGTTTCATAAATTTGGAATGTGCCAAGGCATGAGAAGCTTTGGTTAACCAAGAATAGCTAAAAACAATTTTTATCAATGCTTTGGGAATCATGAATTACCTCAATAAATGTGAATTACATTGGGAAATGTGAAGATGCCCAAAAATATAAATTAAACTAATGTCATTCCCAAACTCAACAAGACACCATGCAACATCAATTATTTCATCATCGATCAAGAAATATGCCATGAAATCCTCTACATCAATAAGACACGTGGAACCAAGTAGGTTTCTCAATTGTCTACAACTGATAAAAAATCCAAAGGCTAGTGAATAAATTCACTGGAGTTGTTACCCTATGCCAAAATGAGGGGTAATAAACCATATAATTCTATATGTAGCACAAAACAAAACATATTTTTATGCTTCATAATTTTGTCAAAAGTGCACCATATTTTGGACTCGTCATCATTGTGACAAGACAAGTAAAATTTCAAACAAATGTTGAAAGAAAAATAAGGTCAAAAGGTAAACAATTCACTAGATGAGCTCTTGGAAATGGAATTTATAATCTAAGACTTTTCATAAGTCTTATTGTTGATTTCAAACATAGGTAAATACATGGGAATTTTGATTATTGAACTTTTTTATTAAGAGTTTTGGCTCATTTTGAGATAAACCACATCGTTAGAATTTCGAGAAAATGAGCAGTTTGGAGGCAAAATTTTGCCTCATCGAAAAATAGACTCACCATAAAGGTTGAGTTTGTCCACTTATTAAGGAAATCCTCACATAAAATCTATACAATAAAATATAGAAAGTTATAGACCAACATTATAAAAATCATTTTTTGTATTAGATATCATCAACTGTGCACATGGTCATCCACCTTAGAGATCATCGACCATGCTCTAGCCATCTCATCCATCTTTGTCCCTACACTCTTATTCACATTCAATGAAAATATGGCAAATGGACTAGGTGATGAGGTGGTAGCCTAGGCTAACTAATATGTGGAATTCCTCACATCCAATGATGATGTGACACATGGACCAAGTGATGAGGTGGAAACCATGTCTAAATAACAAGTGGCATTCTTCACATCCAATGAAAACATGACATGTGGACCAAGTGGTAACCAGAGCTAACTAATCCACCCATCTTTGCCCCTTAATCCTTCTTCACATCTAATGACAACTTGACATAGGTATTAGATGATGAGGTGGAAACAAGCATAGTTGAAATTTGGCATTCTTCACATCCAATGGTGGCATGACACAATGACCAAGTGATGAGGTGGTAAATTAAGGTAATTGACAAGCAGCATTCTTCACATCCAACGACAACAGGATGCATCCAATATAGTCATCAATTCTATCATCCTTGCTATGAATTCTTCCTCACTTGATGGATCCAAAAATTCATCTAGAGCCTTGAAATTATTCTTCTTTATCAAATTTTCTTAAAATTTATATGGATTAATTAACATATTCTTTTTGTATTGTCAAATATGAGTACATATTGTTTTCTTTTCTTCCAAGTTTTATTTGAGGGGTTTTTCACAAAAGTGCATCCTTCCCTTTTCTTGCTCCCAATATAGGCAAAACAAAACCTTCTTAATATCCTCCTTATCCTCCATGTCGACCACCTCGACCTCTTCTTCTTTCACCATAGCCACATCTTCTTATATAGTCACCAACCCCTCTTCACCTTGTTCAACCTAATTCTTGTCTATTGTTTGTATGCGATATATTGTCTAATATTTTGGCTTGTTTCTTTCATTGTCCTAACATTAAAATGTGTTGTGGGTATTATATTGACAAATGCAACACATTGTTTTCTTGGTATTCCTTAGATTGTGGGGACCATCTCAAGAGATACCATCAATCTCCATAGGGATAGAGACCATCTTATTTAGAGAACACTAAAAACTACACAATTTGTATAACTCAAGAAAAAATTAATATGGCGGAAAATACAAAATTCTATGACTTTACCATAACTTAAATATCTTTTTGTTACATGTTCTATACATATGAATTATTCACATGAGATGATTATTATAGTCCTTGCTTTGCAAGGGATAAAAAGAGGAGAGGATGTATTTGAATCATGTTTTCTTAAAAAGAGGAGAGGATGAATTTTTGAATCATGTTTTCTTTTGGTCCAATGAAGGGGGGCATGAATAGGAACCTAGATCATGTAAATGAATGTTGTATCTTACTTTGAAATCCTTATTTGACATTACTCTTATGAAACAAGGATTTGTATCATTTTTTCTTTATTACATTTTTATTTTTAGTGTTTTACGCACAACATATATTCACAACATGTGGGTTCATAATTAAAAATCCCCCTTTATGAATGAATTACATGATAAGTTCTTGGTCAACAAGGTGAAACCCCCGTGATCCTTATGAGTATTCAAGATGTGTATGGTGGTCTCTATAATCATAAAAGTTTACTATGCTAGAAATGATGACATTTGATTCAATGTTGTATAGGTGTACTAAGTGAACTATGACATTTTCATGGTATTTTTAAAATTTGGGTCATTTTGCAGTATTGAACACATAGTAATCTATCAAGAAATTATTTCTTTGCTTAAAACCTCTTCCTCCTTCCCTATAGCTAGTTTTCATCGAAGTTGAATTTCTTGCATTTCATTTTCCTCTTGCATGGTTTAAAGAGTCGAGTCAAAACGCCATCAATTTCATGACCACTCATTTGAGTAACAACAACCTAAAATCAAGCGCTAATTAAAATTTATCTAGCAACCTTTGTAGGGCTCTTAAAAACCATATTAGCTTAGGTGTAGAGCTTTGGAATATGATTGTGAGAATAAATTTCCAAATATGCTAAACAAACATAAAGCCTTGAGTTAGGGAGTGAAATTCAGTTCCTATATCACTGGCTTTGGGAAGCCCTTCTAAGAAAAGGGTCAATCACGAGGTCGCATTGGGGAACTTAGAGTAATCAACCCTGCTTTGTTGGTCTTGGTGTTGACTTTCGACTATCCCCCCTCTTATTTGGTATAGTAGGTGGTACCATAGAGGCCATAATATTTTAGACTTCCTACACAAGGTGACAGCACAGGGAAGGTGGTGTTGTACCTGGGATCGACATTGTCTAGACTCACTCAGACTCCTTGGAGGGTTTCCCACTGCTCAGTGAGGTAACTTGCACCAGGGAATTAGTTCGTTAAGCAGGTTGTCAACGTAACTTTCCCACCCGTGAAACTCATCCCCTTCGCGCATCGATTCTGCGATGTTGGATTTCATCACCAACTAGTGCTTCTTTGTGAGAAGGTTTGTTTGCATGCTTGGCTCCTAGATTAATTAGCGTGTGTTGTTTTTTCTCCTTAGTTGGCCTTAGGATCGAGTTTGTGTCTAATGGCATCAATTTCAGTTTAATTCTTCATTTGATCAATACAAAATATGGATACAATTAAAATAAAAGGTAATAAAGAGGTAACAAATAGCTCATACTTAACTTACGTCTTATAATTCTCCAACATTGTTCTTTACACTTAGTGCAACAAACACCAAACATAATGGTTTACACAAGGTCAATAGAGAATGTTATTGGAAAATTCAAAATATTATCATAAATGCACATCTCACATATTTGTACATGCACCATAGTGATCCGGATTATTTTCGGCACGAAATGAGAGCGGAGATATAATAAAGAAATGCACAGAGATATTGCAGATATTCAATAATATAACAGAAACGTATCAGAGATGCAACCATAAACACAGAGATATAGTAATACACGATTTCTATTAATGAAAGAAATGTACAGAGACTGTAAAAATACAGAGTGAAAGACTTGCTAGAATGGTGGCATCTTATCTCTGAGAAGAGATGTGACGGTTACTCGCATTCACAAGAAGATGGTTACAATGAGGCTCTGGAGGCCTTTTTACAATAATCGGGAATGCCAAAAGTCCTATACATCCAAAAACCTAACCCTAGGAGATGAAGTGCCAAAAGTCATGTGGGCCCCGTTTGGG
>ML797415.1:244439-255489 GCA_009831015.1 Picea engelmannii
CCCGATATCCACCTAGATCACATAGATTCACAAATTTTCATGAAGAGGTCCGAGAGTGATCCAAATGTTGCATTGCTTCTTACTGAGCAAAGCACTAGTTATCGAAATCGATGAAAACAACAACTTCTGAGGGGTTGGAACCGGGAGTGAGGGGTTTTCTAGCTAAAATCATATGCCAAGAATCCAACAGAGATGACGTTTCCTCAATCCGAGTCTCGTTTTTCATTTTATGCCCAGTTGCAAGTCGCATCCCAAACTATTTCGAGGACTCTTGGCCAATACCCTCTCAGGGCACAAAAGACTAATGAAGAAACATTTTTGAGTTATGTGAGATAATGAAATCTTGTTTATGCATGGACTAGGTGACCAAATTATCCATCCTCTCCTGAGGCATGGATTCGTAAATTGGCCCCTAAATCCAAATGTTGCATTGCTTCTTACTGAAAAAAAGCACTAGTTATCAAAATCAATGAAAAAAACTACTTCTGAGGGGTTGGAACTGGGACTGATGGGTGATCTAGCTGAAGTCCTATTCCAGGAATCCATAGGAGTCGAAAGTTCCTCAATCCAAGTCTCAGTTTTCATTTTATTCCCAGTTGCAAGTCACATCCCAAACCATTTCGGGGACTTTTGGCCAATTCCTCCTTCAGGCATAAAAGCCTAACATAGTAGCATTTTTTAGCTCCATGAGATTATGAAAGTTAGTTTAGGAATGGACTAGGTGACCACATTGTCCATCTTCTCCCGAGTCATGGTTTCATAAATTGGACCCCTAAATCCAAATGTTGCATTGCTTCTTACTGAGCAAAGAAATAGTTATCAAAATCGATGAAAAAAACAACTTCCGAGGGGTTGGAACCATGAGTGAGGGGTGCTCTAGATAAAATCCTATGCCATAAATCCAACAAATATGACGGCTTCTCAATCTGAGTCTTGGTTTTCGTTTTATGCCCATTTGCAAGTCGCATCCCAAACCATTTCGGGGACTCTTGGCCAATTCCCACTAAGGGCATAAAATACTAACAGATCAACATTTTTCAGTTTTGTGAAATGCTGCAAGATTGTTTTGGCATGGACTAGGTGACTATATTTTCCATCCACCCCCGAGGCACGGTTTCATAAACTGGACCCCTTAATCCAAATGTTGGTTTGCTTCAAACTAAACAAAACACTAGTTCTCGAAATCAATGAGTAAAGCAACTTTTGAGGCATGGCACCCAGGAGAGAGGGGTGATCTAGCTAAAATCCTATCCCAGGAATCCATTGGAGTCGATGGTTCCTCAATCCGAGTCTTGGTTTTCATTTTTTTCTTAGTTGCAATCCGCATCCCAAACCATTTCGAGGACTCTTGACAATTCCTCCTCCGGGCATAAAAGCCTAACAAAGCATCATTTTTTATCTCCATGAGATTCTGCATGATTTTTTAGGCATGGAATAGGTGACCACATTGTCCATCCTCTCTTGAGGCATGGTTTCGTGAATTGGACCTCTAAATCCAAATGTTGCATTTCTTCTTACTAAGCAAAGCACTAGTTATCGAAATCGATGAAAAAAACAACTTCCAAGGGGTTGGAACCAGGAGAGAGGGGTGCTATAGCTAAAATCCTATGCCATGAATCCAACAAATACGACAGTTCCTCAATATGAGTCTCGGTTTTCATTTTATGCCCAGTTGCAAGTCGCATCCCAAACCATTTTGGGGACTCTTGGCCAATTCCCGCTCAGGGCATAAAAGACTAACGAAGAAACATTTTTTCATTTCGTAAGATGTTGCAAGCTCTTTAGGAATGGACTAGGTGACCAAATTATCCATCTGCTCTCGAGACATGGTTTCGTAAATTGCCCCCTAAATCCAAATGTTGCATTGCTTCTTACTGAGCAAAGCACTAGTTATCAAAATCGATGAAAAAATCTACTTCTAAGGGGTTGGAACTGGGAGTGAGGGGTTCTCTAGCTGAAATCCTATGCCAAGAATTCATCAGAGTTGACGGTTCCTCAATCCGAGTCTCGTTTTTCATTTTATGCCCAGTTGCAAGTTGCATCCCAAACCATTTTGGGGACTCTTGGCAATTCATCCTCGGGGCATAAAAACCTAACGGAGCAGCATTTTTTAGCTCCATGAGATTCTGCAAGATTGTTTAGGCATGGATTAGGTGACCACATTTTCCATCCTCTCCCAAGGCATGGTTTCGTAAATTGGAACACTAAATCCAAATGTTGCATTGCTTCTTACTGAGCAAAGCACTAGTTATCGAAATTGATGAAAAAAACAACTTCTGAGGGGTTGGAACTGGGAGTGAGGGGTGCTCTAGCTAAAATCCTATGTCAAAAATCCAACAAAGATGACGGTTCCTCAATCCGAGTCTCGGATTTCATTTTATGGCTAGTTGCAAGTTGCATCCTAAACCATTTCGGGGACTCTTGGCCAATTCCCACTCAGGGAATAAAAGACTAATGGAGCAACATTTTTGAGTTATATGAGATGTTGCAAGATTGTTTAGGTGTGGAATAGGTGACTATATTTTCCATCCGCTCCCTTGGAACAGTTTCATAAATTGGATCCCTTAATCCAAATGTTGGTTTGCTTCAAACTGAACAAAACACTAGTTCTCGAAATCAATGAGTAAAGAAACTTCTGAGGCATGGCACCCAGGAGAAAGGGGTGCTCTATATGAAATCCTATCCCAGGAATTCATCGGAGTCGGAGGTTCCTCAATCTGAGTCTCGATTTTCGTTTTATGCCCAGTTGCAAGTCGCATCCCAAACCATTTCTGGGACTCTTGGAAATTCCTCCTTCGGGCATAAAATCCTAACGGATTAGTATTTTTTAGCTCCATGAGATTCTACATGCTTGTTTAGGCATGAAATAGGTTACCACATTGTCCATCTTCTCCCAAGGCATGGTTTCGTAAATTGGACCCCTAAATCCAAGTGTTGTATTGCTTCTTACTGAGAAAAGCACCAGTTATCGAAATCAATGAAAAAAACAACTTCCGAGGGGTTGGAACCAGGATCTAGTGGTGCTCTAGCTAAACTCCTATGCCATGAATCCAACAGAGACGACGGTTCCTCAATCCGAGTCTCTTTTTTCTTTTTATGCCCAATTTCAAGTCGCATCCCAAACCATTTCAGGGACTCTTGGCCAATTCCCGCTCAGGGCATAAAAGACTAACGGAGAAACATTTTTGAGTTACGTGAGATGATGCAAGCTTGTTTACACATGGAATAGGTGACCAAATTATCCATCCTCTCCCGAGGCATGGTTTCTTAAATTTCCCCCTAAATCCAAATGTTGCATTGCTTCTTACTGAGAAAAGCACTAGTTATCAAAATCGATGAAATAAACTAATTTCGAGGGGTTGAAACCGGGAGTGAGGGGTGCTCTAGCTGAAATCCTATGCTAGGAATCCATCGAAGTCGACGGTTCCTCAATCTAAGTCTTGGTTTTTGTTTTATGCCCAGTTGCAAGTCGCATCCCAAACCATTTCGGGGACTCTTGGAAATTCATCCTTGGGGCATAAAAGCCTAACAGAGAATCATTTTTGAGCTCCATGAAATTTTGCAAGCTTGTTTAGGCATGGACTAGGTGACCACATTGTCCATTCGCTCCTGAGGCATGGTTTCGTAAATTGGACCCCTAAATCCAAATGTTGCATTAATATCATGTCCTTAGTGTAATCACATTATTATGTCCTTAATATGTCCAAAATCATGAGGGATATCACATTAAATTAGGTGGTTGACCACTAATATTGGTAATTGCACCCTACTATAATTATGCATCCAAAACTAAAGATATAAAATTTTTATTTAGAACTTTGAATATAGAAAAAAAAGTTCATAAATTTGAACTAGGATGTTGATGGACTACTCACTAACAACACGTGTACATGCAATTGAAGGTACAACCAAATAGGTACCTGTCATATATTTCTTCGTCGAGAGAGGAAAGCTTCGGACAAATAGAGGGAAATGTGATTGCATCTAGTAGATATGATAAGAAAACAAGGACCAGAGGCGAAAAATTCAGAAGAAAATTTTGTAGACGCATGAAAGTTTTTCTTGCCAAAGGAGGATCATGCTCTTATGATGATGAGAGCATAGGAGACATAGAGGTGCCACTCAGGTATAAACATCCGGTGAATTAATGGGTACCTAAGGAACTACCTCCTATAGATTTTGACTTTGTTGTCAACAATAGGACATCTCGCATTGCACCATCCTCCCTACATGGCTCGGGGCTATTTTCCATGGATGGAATAATTTTAAAATACGATACAATAACTGAATTGATGGACTATGTCGGACCGTGATACAATTATAACGATTGGATATGACTAGTCCAGTATATGTGAAGTATGCAGAGATATGCACTTGCCGCAAATTATATACAACTAATAAACAAGGATAAAAATAAGGGAGCGACTATCTATATTGATGGAAGGTCTAAAGCTTCCAACAATATCGTTGGGTTTATAAACATCACATGACCTGGGACAACAAACAAATAATTGAATTTCATATATGAGGGACGTGAAGAGAATCGAGTAGTCCTGTGCGCAATAAAAAAGATAGCTCCCGGGGAAGAGTTATTAGTGGATTACCATTTGAATCGAATAGAAACGTTGACTAATAGTGTGCAAGTACTTATCCAACACCTCTTTAATAAACCTCTACTTATTGCATTATATATTTTTATTATCTTTAACATTAGAACCCCCAAATATTTAAAAAATTGTTAACGATAACAAAAAAGCAATGTTAAAGATAATGTGGCACGATGATCGTGGAAAAGGGTCAGTCGCAGAACATGTAAATGATTATCAATTTCCACTTTCATTTTACGTTATTTTTATTATTTTCTTATATACTTTTATTGAAATAACATTGTTTTTGTTGAAATTATATGTAGTTTGCAGGCCATGTTGATCATGATTCTACCGATGAGGATGGGTTTTATTCATCCCTTGATCTGATGGTCTTAATAAATAAAAAAATATATCATTAAAGCGAACAAGGAACTTGCTAGCTTCTTAGATCGTATAGATCAAACTCCCGATGTCAAAGAAAATATCAAGCTCCTTATGTCACAACTTAACACAACTTAACAACTTAACTTGCTATCTTTTTTTTAATGTACGCATATGTTCAATTATGATACTTTGTTCTTTAACTTTTACATTATCTCACGAAAAAACATTTTCTTTTTTATAAAGACATTTTTGGAGTCTGTTCAGCCTGGTGTTGGTAGTAGTGGTGCTGCAAAGACGCTACAGAGTCCTGATGAGGGCGGTCATACAGCTGCTAGAGTACTATTTACTTGTCCATCTTCCACACCTAATTTAGATAGGAGCCATGACACGCACCACCAGACATTCACACATCGGTTAGTGTCTAGAGATGGTGGCAGAGATGAGGCTCATGGTGATGTGGTTGACATGGTTGCATTTCCTGGAGCTAGATGTGTGACGAGCATGGGGACCCTTCTGTGCACATTTTTGTTCGACGATAATGGACTTCCATTAAAACAATCAAGACTCCCAGGTAGTTTTAATTCATATTTTAATCGTTTAATGTTGTCCTTCTCATACAAAAATCATCTAGATTATTAATTTTAAATTAATGATCATATATTTTTGTGTGTAGTAAACGACCATTTTTATAGGCACCTAGAGAGCAAGGCCTTGTTGATTTTTGGGGCAACCTTATGCATGAGGTGGAATTGCCAAAATTCCAACCTCAAAAAGGAACGTATGGATTATCTTGAAGGCCTCTTTGGAGTAGACACGTTCAATAAAAAAGCGGTCACCTCTACAACGGATGAATATTTAAAATATACATGGGATGTGTATAGACGAAGCTTGGCAAAAAATCCTAGGTATGAGCATCCTCCCTCAATTCCAGAGAGGGAGTAGAAGGTGATCATTGATGATGCAAAAGAGAAGATTTTGAAAAAATTAGGAGAACAAATAACTGGTACATCAAGGTAATTACAATATTTTGATTTCAATACCAGCTTTATTTTTCTTTAGATCTAAATAAAAGTGTGGTTATATATAACATACTTGAAGATTTTGATGATAGGTTGCCTGACACTTCGAAGGAAACCAAAGCAAGGATTGCTAAACATGGCCAACACAAGCTAGGCCAGGGCGGCTACTCGAGGTTATAGTCATGAATCATAAATACCCAAACATCTTAAGAATATTATTTGCATCGCCTTACAACTTCCAGGTAATTGCAGCAAAAAACATTAAAAAACCATACCCTTATGCAATGCAGGGCGACGACTTCAGAACTAAAACCATGGAGGAAGACCTCCAACTTGGTTACAAGTACAGTTATAAAGCATGGGGCAGACCCCAAGATCTAGTTTTTGGGATAAGGTAAATAAAAATCAGTCCACATTAACCTTTCATTACTTATAAAATATGTAAATGTTTGATATTGTCCATAATTTAATGTCTTACTTTGTTTTAATAAGGGGAGCAGTTCTATCAACGAAACCATTAGTACTAGACAATAGAGCGTTGATAGTGCAACGCAACCAGAAGATCATGGTGCTCCCCAGCAGCCCCATCCCAGTGAGGTGTGGCCCCAAGATGTTCCTGTGACTGAGGCCCACGACGGTAAAATGTCTATATATTAATCATATAATTAATAATTATGTACTTATACATTTTGATATTTCAATGGTAGATAATGTCATAGTTAATCCTCCTCGACCTGAATATCAAGTGAACGGGCCGACAACCATTCCAATGGTGCCAACTAGAGGACCAGGTAAATAATGACATTGCGGAGTTTTTTTTTAATATTAATGAACTACTTCAATGATATTTAAAAATTGGCCATATAATTTTAATATTTTTTATTTTTGTAGGTGATGGCCCCTCACAACATCATCCATGCCGTGGGTACGAGACCAAACGTACTCGACGTGAAATGAATGAAACAACATCAGTTGTTGAAGAGCACCCAGTAAACAAAGACATGAAGATGGATGAATTACTTAAGACCTATAAAGCACAAAAGAAGACTAAAAGAAATTCATGATGTCATGTAATAATTTTATAAGACAGTTAGATGTACATTATATAGCTGAACATGTAATGATGCATATAATGTATTGACATTATGTGTACTTTTTCATCTGATAATATACACAAGGATATTTCTATGGCTTGTATATATATGTGAATGTAATTTTGTTATACACTTAATGAAAATTCTAGCTTCTCTTATAAGACTTGGTATATATTGATTCAATACTCCTTGATTCAAGACGCGAGAATCCAAGCAAGACCTGGTGCCTTGTGCTTGGGCTATGGATTCTAGGCAACAAATAGAACTTGAATATGCAATATGCAACTTCCAAAATCTTGTGACATGATATTTGCAACTTTTAAAGTCTTGTGACATGTGACATGTGTCAAACATCTTTTCCAAGCAATGTGCAAACTTTAAACTTGGTGCAACATGCAAAAATAAATTTTTGGGAAGATGTAATAATAAATTTTAAGGATTAAACATGAGGGGTTGTAAATGGCCATGTCAAACATTTTATAATATTTTTTTCAGAGCATTACCCTTATTTTCATTATGTCTTTTCATTGTGTCTCACATGACAAAGAAACAAAATCACATTGCCATTGTCAATTAATATGTGGAGGGTTATTCAAGGTTTCAAGACTTTCTCCATATTTTCCTACTTTAATCCTCTCATGGTCATGTTAATCCATATAGAGGTCCATGATATAAATACTCATTGTTATAATGTTGACATAAATTCCAATCTTCACTTTGTCGATTAGAGGCCACAATTTTAGCAGCAATTTAATGTTTTTAGTTCCATGAAATTTATTTTGTTTCTTCAACAACATTAAGGATTAAACATAAGGGGTTGGAAATGGCGATGTCAAACATTTACTCTTTCACACATATGCATCATCTCAATATTCATGTCTACAATATGTGGAGAGTTATTCAAGGTTTCAAGACTTTCTTCATATTTTCCTACTTTAATCTTCTCATGGTCATGTTAATCCATATAGAGGTTCATGACATAAACACTCATTGTTCTAATGTTGACATAAATTCAAATCTTCACTTTTTCGATTAGAGGGCACAATAATGACAACAATGAGAGAGTTTTGACTATATGTCAACTAATTTGTCCCTTTAAAAAAACTTCATTGATGTGAAAGGGAGTAATGTGTCTATGAGAAAAGACCCAGTTTATCCCCCACGTATATTCAATAAGGTGTGTGGGATAAACACACCCTCAAAACAAAAAACAAAAAATCACTCCAAGTGAAGTTGTTGCATAACTCCAAACCATCTGCATAGTTGTATTTTCCTTCACAATATTTTGTCCTCAATGATATTACAAGAAAATTCAATGGGTTGACCCATTTTTTTGTTTACATTGTCCCTATTGACCTTTGGATGGAGAAATTTTGTGGAGAGGTGAGTCAACCTTGGTATAGTTTGGGATTTCTACTTCACAGATATTACCTTACCTAGGTTCCAGACTTGAGAGTGAGTTAGATTATTCTTGATACCCACTTGATACTTGGCATATCCGTGTTTGGGATGATAACCAAACACAAGGGAAGGTTTTCATATGTTGTTAAGCTCCTTGAATGGTTGATTTGGATATTTTATTTCACCTAGCAGCCACATCCCTTAGTTATCCAATAGGGTAGGCATGAATATGATATTTGAGAAGTAGTTAGAATGATTTTTTTCCTTCCATTCATGTTTTCCTTTCTTTTGTGTGTTTACGTTCATGCATTGCCTAATTTTATTGATGCATTTGATTTTCCTTAGAATAATTTCTTACACGTGTTTTCATGCTTTACTTTCATGTTTATATTTGATGAAGTTTTTTTATTTGTGCCAAGTATTTTTATTTCTAACTAGGGTGGTAGATTCACCCCATATTTTGTTTCATTTTCCAATTTATATGGTGTGTAGGTCACAAGTCTACAGAGATTATGGAGTTCTCATACATTCTCACACAGAGTGCATGTCCATGAGTAGGAGCCAGATGTTGCCCCATGAGGGGTGACACATTTTTGGATATGCTAGCAAGGGTTTCAAGTTGTTGCTTGCATGATGTGTCATTCACATATTCCCTAGATATAGATAGAGTTCTTCTTGATCTCCACCAAAAACATGATCATGCAAGATCAACTATGGTGTAGCTCACTTTCATGCCAACTCCTCAGATGATAGATGCATTGTTGTACGGTATGGCATGGTTCCTATTTTCTTCGTTTGGCATTCCATGTATAAATACTTATTTGGAAACAATGATGTAACTTATTATCTCATCATAAAGTGGTAAACACCTAATGATTGCCTAGTAGCATTTCATAACATTACATGGTTTTATGAATTTCCTTGTAGTACCTTGGGGAACATGTTTTATGTTAGAAGTGTGTGATCTCTTGGATTAACCTATACCATTGGGTTCTTAGGATAGATATCATTATCCATATCCCAACCATGCTAATCATTTTCCAACTCCCGAGTTTTATTCATTTCATCCATATAAAAAATTGCATCTTGGTCATGTATGATTTCTCAAAGGTCAAAAGGAAAGGTCAAATTGATAAAGCCCGATTCAATAATCCAATAAGGAAAAGAGGTGAAGAGATAAAGTCAAAATCCAAATATAAATCTTTAACAATGATCCCTCACTATGAGGCCAATGCCCCTAGTCTCTATTTTTTCTATGAATATCTAAATTAAAGGACCTTGTTCGATAAAACAAACATAAAAAAAAACAATTCTTAAAGGGGTAGTAAGAAATAATGTTAAGAATGGTAACTCAATGTTAATCTATCTCTAGAAGGATATTATATGTAAAACTCCTAGCTAAATAAAGGTTGATGAATAAATAAATGATTGCTAAGACTTGTGCATGTTTAAGACATTGAGGGTTATCACATGAACTCATTCCCCATTCCCTTTCATCATTATTAATTATTTTTTCCTATCTTTCACCTAGGTGCTTAGGAAATATGTGTTGTCTTAGGACTTGATGCATGTATAAGGGACAATATCGTTCCCCTTGGTAAGACTTAGGAAAATATTGAAACCAACCCCCTTTTTTATGTTGTGCTAAGAGATGTCACCAGGTTCTACCAATTAATGGCTCGCTAAGAGGCTAGACCCATCACTTCAAGTGGGTATTGTGCATTGGGATACATGTATTTTTCCTCAAGATCCATGACATTGCATTGGGATCCATGATGCTACATTGGGATCCATGTACTCATATATGATCATATCTACATACATTGGGATCCATACCATTTTTCTTGGGATTCATGTCACCGCATTGGGATCCATGACAGTGCATCGAACCATGAGAGCGATGCCATGTTGCCACACATGCCACATGGACCACTCAAATTCATTCTCCTTTATCAATTCGACATTTCATTCACACTTATGCATTATTTATCTCTCCTTGGACCACACATGGGAGTTATTAATGCATTGGAAGATTCGTTTACAAATTATGGAGGTGGTTATAGGTTGTTATTTGGACCTTGTGATGATGTGGCATGCTTTATTTTTATCTACTTGAGAATCACCCACATAGAGGAGGCCACACATGCCATTTATATTTACTTTTTTACTTGGATGACTCACACAAGTGAGAGGTAATTTCATCTTCTTGAGTTCATTATGCCAGACTTGGACCTTTCCATAATTTAAGGGAGTTGGTTGGAGGATCTTTGGGAGTATTTGGACAATGTTGACTCAATCATTCACCCTCTCATGGGAAAATTTCACCTTTATTGAGGAGGGCAACTAATTTATTCTCTCCCTCTAGCCCACACTTATGGCATTTATTATTATATTTGGACCATTATTTAGGGTCATTTGGATCTTGGAGGGTTTTGAGGGATTTGTTAGATGATTTGTTGTATTTTCCCATGGTTTTGACTAGGTTAATGGTTTTGACCTCATAGTATTGAGCTAGCACATTGTGTTGTATTGTATTTGAGGAGGCTCTTCACCTATAAAAGGA
>ML797415.1:265667-276924 GCA_009831015.1 Picea engelmannii
TGGAGAGAAGATTAAGAGAGTGATTGGGGTAGAGAGATGGGGGGAGAGGAACATAAGGAGAGAGGGGAAGAGAGAAAGGGAGATGGAGAGAGAGAGTGGGGAGAGAGTGAGTGAGGGATAGGGAAAGTGAGGTTAGAGATAAAGAGAGGAACTTAGAGAGAGGGAGAGAGAGGGGGAAGAGGGCGGGGATAGAGAGAGAGGAAATTGATTTTTGTTAACAAGAACGTGTGTTTGTTCCTATTTCTAATAACGCGCGCACACTTTATGAACGCGTGAATACTTTAGGAACGGGAATGTTCTTTAGGAACACATGCATGTTCCTAAAGAACACGCTCGTTATTTGAATTTAAACTTTTTTTTGGGTGGGAGTGAGAACTCTAACATATGTGTTTGTTGAGTTGGTTTCCTCGGATTTAGGTTTGGGATGAAAAACCTAGTGGTCCAGTCTACAAATAAATAAAAACCTCCATTTTTATGAATTCCTCTCCATATCTCTATTTTTGATGTTATTTTTCTATAGGATACACAATTCATTTATTGATGAAACTACAAACACAGATAGAGTTGGTTGTGTAGATTCCAAATATACAATTTTTTTTTTTTAATTAGTAATGGTTACTATTTTTAATCTATTTTTGTCTTGACATATATCAAAATACTATAATACATACCTCTCTTATTTATGCTATAAGTTTTTGTCAGCTTAACCATTTCTCAAATGTGTTATATGCAACACTAGAGGAGATCGATATCTACAATCTGAAAAAAGAAGAAAATGTTTTTATCATGTTAAGACCCTCTTAGCCCCCATGAACAAAAGACGTTGTAGTTTGAGGGGTATGTTGACTTTGATAATTTAAAAAAATACAAAATTAATATTATAAATTTCCAAAAACTACACGGCACAAGAAAAACGGGTTCTCTATAAGTATACAAGTTTTTGGAATGAAATTCCATCATTAAGGTACTCAACACCTGCACAAACAAAAACATATACCTTATATTTTGTAGGAAAAATAAGATACCAATCTTAGAAAAAATCAAATTTGACATAGTCATTCACAATTTTTGTGGATAAAAATTGTATATTCAGAAAGATAATTCAATTTCCTACGTTTCATATTCTTATATCATATTCAAATTCATTGTAAAAGTGCCTTCAATAATCCATCCAAGTTAACATATTGATGTTTTTCCAGGTTTTCATTGCCACTGACAAGTCATGATAGACCATCATTATCTTGCACTCACCCAAGGATGCCAGAGATCCATGACATGCACAATATCCAAAATTTCATTTTCATAGATTGATTGGCCCAAATATCTCTCTAATTTGTTTTTGATAGTGAAGGCCAAAGGATGACCATCTTGCATGAGGACTGCCCCAATTCCTTTCTGTGAAGCATCGCATTCCAAGACAAAAGTATTTGAGAAGTCTGGAAGGGCCAGGACCATAGTCATGCAAATAACATCTTTCAAGGCATGGAAGGATCAATCAACTATGATATTCCAAGTGAAAGAATTTTTTTTAAGGAGAGTAGTGAGAGGTCCTGCAATTTTGTCATAATTCTAAACAAACTTGCAATAATAGCTCGTTAAACCTAAAAAACCACAGAAGCTATTAAGAGTTTTCCATTCGATGGGAAATGATGGTCTCAGATGAGCCTGTTGTGATTCCTTGGAACTTATAATGGTGTTTGTCCTGTTGGAATTGCATGGTTAATTTCTTAAAACCCATGAGGATGGGGCCAATAGTGTGTAACCATTCTACACCGGGTACAATGTCACAACCACCCATGTCGATAGAAAGCATATGATATTTCTAGTTGTACTGACCGATTTCGAGACACAAATTTTCACAATGCCCCCCACATTTCATGGAACCTCCATTGGCAATCATGATTCGAACATTGTTGATTGTACGGATATAAAAATTGGTTTCTTGGGCAATGTGACAATGAATAAAAATATGAGTGCTACCACTATCAATTAGGATGATGACCTTCAGATTCTTAATGTAGTCAATTAGCTTGAGGGTTTGAAGAGTAGAGAAGTCAGTGAGGGAATTCAGTGAAATGACCAGTTCGACTTCTAGTGGCTCAAAGGGTGGAGTAATATCTATTGGCTAGGGTATCTCTATAAAAGAGGGATCCTCTACCTCTTCTTCAAAAATATCCTCATATATGGTCATAAAAATATTATGTTCCTTACACTTGTGCCAAGGAAAATATTTTTTATCACAATTATAGGAAAGGGCCTTGAGTTGGCATTCATCCATTTATGCTCAGGTCAATTTCTAGATCTTTGGTCGAGTGGGAGGAGGGGCAATATTGGAGGGTTTAGGGAGAGGAATAAAAGATGGTTTTATGTTTTGTGAGGAGACAACCTATTGTGCTTCCTTAGCTCTTTTAGTATATTCCACCCAATTCTAGGGACAATCCATTAGGACATGGTCACAAATTTAATCATTTAGACCACAGATAAAGAATTTCTGGAAAAAAACATCTGACATGCCCTCTATGCGGAAATCAAAGTGCTCAAAGGAATCTATAAAGTCTTCCATTGTGCCAAATTGTTTGAACTTGGTCAAACATTCTAAATGGGGGGTTTCAGTATGAAAGAGTTCATAAAGCTCTGCAACAAATTGTGTCCAAGCCACATACCCTTGGCATGCATTTTTCTCCATTTCCACCATTGCCATCATTTATGATCTAGATAGATAAATAGTAATGTCATGGAAAGATAAATAGAAACAATATATCTCATTTATTCCTTTGTTGTTTTGTTTCTTTCAGGTGTTAGGGTTTACATGTTCTTACAAACAAGGGTTTTCCTTGTGCTATAGTTCTCATGCGGGGTCGAACATTATTACTCAGCCCAATATCTCAGGGTACCAAATAAGGAGGCACGAGTCGTACTACCCGATTAACCAGGTACTAGAGAGTGTACTTGTAACATGGTCAATAAACTGATATAGGAGGTTGATTAACTGATCTATGGATGATATCAGAAGATCTAGGGGACTCCTGAAATACCTAACAGTGCCTGGGAGTGATGGTCATGTACATATTTTGTAAGCGATACTACTCGAAGGGTACCAATAGATGTTACAGAGGTTTCCAACAAGGTGAAAATTTGGTTTCTAGAAAACCCCATGAAACTGTTTGAAGATATTTGTTCTTTAAAGATGCTAACAATACACATCTCTACCCTGAAAAACAAATTTCCACAGTTTCCACAGAGGAAAGTGCTCTTATACCACTTGCTAGTTATCATTTCTATTATATTAAGAAGAAAACATAAATACTGCATAAAATACCACTAGAACAACAAAATGTAAAGAACCACAATAAAAAATGATATCTTTATTGATAGAAAGAAATGTTCACTTGTCTCTTCAGGGCAATTCTCTATTACAATAATTCTTAAGAAAAATATTTATCATGCCTCCTAGTGTTATTTATACTAATTCTATCTTCTAAAGAATATTCTAGAGAAAGATATTTCTAGAAGGGGAAGCTTCTATTAGGTCTTCTTACATTGACTTGTTCACATTTATTAAATATGTTGTATTAACTAATGTCAGCCTTTATTACATTATTACATGGAAAATATACTATTCTACCTATGTGAGAGGTTAAGGTTAGGTCACTAATATCAACAGTATGAAAACAAAATTAACCATGAAAATTGAAATTCTACACATATAATGTCAACACACATTGAATCTTGTGAACAGAGCAATCAATTTTGGACACATTAATATCAAATAACCATTTATGCAACATGAGATAGCAATGTTGAATTAACTTAAAGGGGTATGCCATTTTTTAGTTGACCAAATATTGTATAGCATCCATAGCATTCGAATTACCACCATCTCGATCATCAAAATGAATCCGTTATGTAACATGATCTTGAAAAGGGAGAAAACTAAATGCTACTTCAGAATCCATAGTTATCCTATGTTATTTGATCTTTAGGTTTGTGAAATTGATTATCTTGAACAAATAAAGTTGTGTTAGGTCAAGCTTAATTTACCTAACAAAGTTGATCACCCGTAAAGGAAAAAAACACTTAATGTTAAGCCTGAAAAAGGCAAATAGATTTGTTTATTGTTGCATCAATTTAGTGTAGGGGTTGTGAGGAAAGAAATACTATTCCAAATTTGATATAGAGTCACACATGCAAGTCAAATATCAAATCCATTCTAGTATCGAAGGTTAAGATGAACTAACATAACATTGTATCAGTTCAAATCTTTCATCCATTCCTAACATTTATTTACTTAATTTGATATGTGCTCATTTGTGCAATTTCATAATAGCCTAAAGGAAGAAAAAACCAATGGTATGTTTTCAATAATCAATCTAAATTATAATATGTTTATTTAGGCATGAAAATGTAATGTAGGTTTGTGAGTTGATCCATCACCATAAGTAATCCACATTTTCATGCAAATTTTATCAATATTTTCATTCAATTTTGTCTCTATGTATAGTGAATCTAGTTAGTGATGCGACTGCAATCTGGACATTGAACTTTTCTTTGTTAATTTGAAAATATTCATGACATATATGACATGAATATTCATGACATATATGTACGAAAATATTGTTAAATAAATACCTAAAATCCATTATGAATACTCCTACGAGACTGTTGGGTGATGAAATCATTTGTATTCCCCTTATGTTGTCTTGTTTGTTCAAGAAAAGTTTGATACAACAAATAAGTTTCCCTGCCATGACATACACTTGAAAATAATGGAGCAAGAGTTAGTTTTGTAGATGAACTCTACTAGTACTTAATGTAGATCCTAGTTTTCAGTGATTTGTTGTAACCGCCAAGTAGATATGATTCCTATACAATTATGTAATTTGTCTTCAATCAATAATAGATTATGAGCGTAGCCTCACCAGTGTTTGTTTCTCCATATTTTAAGTTTGTATAAGAGCCACATTGGAGATCCAAGAGATCCAGTTGTCTTAGGCGAGATCCAAACTACGAGATCTCGAATTGATTTGGAAAAATCACCAGCTCCCCCCCTATACAATGTTAGAGAGAGTTGATGCTCTCACAATTATGAAATTAAAAAATTCTGAGGTCTCACGCTCCCCGTGAATGCGTCTAAGAGCGCTAGTGCATCGATGATCCCCCTTCCACACGCAAAGAGCGTTGTCAGCTCTACCCAGTGCCACCCCTTCAATTGTTCACGAGATCTAGCACTCCCCTTTGCTAGTCTGAGGAGCGTCATCAATTCTTTGGAAAGAACGCATTTTTTGGTAAAGCGTGAGGATGGGTGGAGGGCCAAATTGCAGTCCCTAGGCGAGTGAGCGAGTCTTCTAGTCTTGTTGGAGGAAGACCGATTTTATTGTTTGCAAGTCCATGGACGTTAGGGAGGCCGAGGAGGGCCGATCCACCATCTCCTATACAAACAAGAATCCACTCAATTCAGATCTGTGAGTTTTCTGTTGCGTGAGCTATTCCTATGTATGAGTTTGCATTGGAGATCCTTGAGAGTGAGGTATAAACTTTTTTATTAAAGTGGTATAAGCTTTATTGAGTGAGGTCTAAAGTTTATTAAAAGTGGATATTTTTTTTGAAGTATAAACCTTTTATTCAAATGGATATTTTTTGTGAGGTATAAACTTTATAAAGTGGATATTAAAGTTTATTCAAGTGGATATCATTTGTGAGGTTTATTGTGTGGACATTTGTTTTATGAAAACAAAAGTTTGGGCATTCAAAAATCTAGCACAGGCACCCAGAGAGGAAGGGTGTGCTAAGGTTATTTGTGTATTCTTGGTGATTCACCATCTTCAGGATTGAAGTGTGTTTGGTGATACAAGGATCCATTGTCTAATTGAAAGAGCAGACACTTGCAAAGATGGTTAATACGTTGGCAGAGACCTACCTCAATGAAGCCAACAAATTAGATGGCATGAATTTCATTAACTGGAAATTCAAAATGGAGACCCCGATGGAGGGCTATGGTGTCTGGACCATTGTAAAGGGAACTGAAGCAAAACCTGATGCGACTGTCGGTGCAACAACAACATAGATCCAAGACTAGGATAAGTGCAAAAACAAGGCCAAGGTATTGTTGCGTATGTTTGTTAAAGATAACATAATTCCACATATTAGAGAAGCAAACACTTATGTTGAAACATGGACAATGCTTAAATCTTTATATGAAACTAGCAACAGAAATCATATTCTTTTCCTGAAAACTAAATTGCTAGGAATCAAGATGGATGGAAATGAATCTATTAGTTCATTTTTGGGTTGAATTAAAGAGCTGAAAGACAAGCTAGTAAACCTAGGGGAAGCAATTTCCAACACTGATCTTGTCACTATTACCTTAAATGGTATGCTAGAAGATTATCAAATGTTCATAAAAGGTCTCACAACAAGGAGAAACCTCCTACTTTTGAAGAATTGACAGGAATTTTTTTGCAAGAGGAAGAGAGGCACGGGAATCTGAAGCCTCGGAATTCAGATTTGGCACTGTGGTCAAATAAGAAATCCATGAAAGGGAGATCATGAGAAAGAGGCAGAGGAGGCAATTCATTGCAGAGAAGACAATCCCCAAGGCCGAATCAAGGTATGTCCTCTAACATGAATGAGTCAAAGAGTTGTTTATATTTTGGTTGACCTGGAAATATTATTGGAGACTGTCATAAGAAGAAGAGTGATGAGGCTACGAATAAACCTAGAAAACACTCAGGCCATTATGCAGAAGAATCTTCAAATCATGATCTCAGATTGTTTATTGCTAGTGATGATATTGATGAACCCTCGAATTTTGATTCAAGGGATCTTAGATTATTTGTGTCCAATGTTGCTTTATCTGCTGAAACAGATGATTTTGATGCCTGGTTTGTGGATTCTAGAGCATCAGTACATGTGACATGTAATAAGATGTGGTACACTAATTTTAAAGAAACACAAAATGGAGCCAGAATATATATTGGAGATGACCGTGCTCATCAGATCAAGGGATACAGAGACATTCCAGTAACATTGTCGAATGGTATTATTCGTCATATTCACAATGTGGTGTATGTGCCAGGGATAAAGAAAAAATTGATCTATGTGTCCACCATTACAGATCATAACTTGAAGGTTGAATTCTTCAAGAATTATTGCATAGTGAAGGATCTGTTGGACCAATTCAAAATTGTTGCAAAGGGAGTCAGAGAAGGAGGCCTATACAAACTTGATGTTACCAACAAAGCACATCATGCACTGATTACTACAACTATGCCAACAAAGAGTCTTTGGCATCAAAGGTATGGCCACATCAATCATTTTGATTTATTGTTATTACAGAAACAAAATATGGTTGAAGGACTTCCCATGTTAAAGAATGATAATATTGCTTGTGAAGGATGTGCATTAGGAAAGATGCAYAGAGATGAATTCCCCTCTAATCCTGATAGGAAAAAGAGAGATGTGTTAGATCTTGTGCATACTGATGTTTGYGGGCCTATGCAGACTATGYCTTTAGGAGGTGCATTTTACTTTCTGTTATTTATTGATGATTGCATGAGATACACATGGRTCTATTTCYTTAGAAGAAAAASTGATGTTTTCGAGTACTTTAAGGAAGTCRGAACCATGGTGGAAAAGMARACAGGAAAATCCATCAAAATCCTYCGTTCAGGTCAAAGGGGAGAGTATAAATCARGGGACTTCATCAAATATTGCAAATATCATGGAATAGTACAACAGTTTACAGTACCCCACACTCCACAACAKAATGGAKTTAYTGAAAGGAAAAAAAGAACTYTGGTAGAGTGTGCACRCAGTATGATGAAAGGTAAGAATCTYTCAAATACATTTTSGGCTGAAGCCATAAATACTRYAGTTTCTTTAAARAACAAAATTCCAACAAGGTGTCTTGATAATATTACTCMTGTCGAAGCCTTGTATGGTTCCAAACCTGYAGTTCATAATTTAAAAGTATTTGGGTGTAAGTATTTTGCTCATATTCCAAAGGAGAATAGGAAKAAATTGGATGTTAAAGCCATTAAATGTATTTTCATAGGGTATTCTTYTGAATTCAAAGAATACAAACTGTTTGATCCTTCTACTCACAAAGTATTTGYGAGTAGATATKTACTTTTCCATGAGCRGGAAGMAGAAAATAATGACGACAACAATCATGAGGAATGGCATAGACTTCTTGATGAAGGAGTTAAAKAAGAGAAACAACAACAAMAATCATCACAGYAGCAACCACAATTGCAACAATAGCCACCACAACARCAACCACAACCGCAGAGACAATAGCAACAACAAGAAGGACTCAGTGACATGGACACTTCAAGCAGTCACAGTTCACMTATAGGMAAAGACAGATCTTCACAAAGTGGGAAGGAATATACTCARTTGAGAAGATATTCACGAYAGGTTCGKCTCCCTRAGAGGTATAGAAACTATGCCCTAATGAGTAGCATTTCAAATTYCATAGAACCCATGTGTTTTAATGAAGCCAATGAACATGATGAATGGTGAAATGCAATGGAGGAAGAATACGAATCTATAATRAAAAATAATACTTGGGAATTGACTGAATTGCCTAAAYATAAAAATCYTATTGGATGCAAATGGRTATACAAACCCAAATTTAAATCAGATGGTAGTATAGACAAATATAAGGCTAGACTGRTGGCAAAAGGGTATTCACAAACAGAAGGTATTGATTATGCTGAAACATTTGCACCATTAGCTAAATTGAATACTATCAKATTTTTAATTGCTTTGGCTACAAAGWATCATTGGAAGCTACACCAATTAGGTGTTAAATCTGCATTTTTGAATGGTGARTTAAAGGAGGARGTTTACCTTRCTCAACCTGAAGGGTTTGTGGAACATGGGAAAGAACAYTTAGTGTGTAAGTTAAAGAAAGCATTGTATGGAMTGAAACATGCACCTAGGTCATGGTATGAGAAGATAGACTCTTTCTTTCTTCAACAAGGTTTTAYGAGGAGCAAGAGTGATCCAAATTTATATACCAAATTTGATGAKYAAGGGTATATAGTATTGATTTCCTTGTATGTTGATGATTTAATRATTACAGGAAATGCAAKGAAATTAATTGATGAAATCAAGGAACAACTCTCACAATTTTTTGAAATGAAAGATCTTGGTGAGTTACATTACTGCCTAGGTCTKGAAGTTTGGAGAAATTYAGGCCAAACTTTTGTTTGTCAGAATAAGTATGTYAGAGAATTACTTAAGAGATTTAAAATGGATCATAGTAAATCTTCTATTGTTCCCATGCASGAGAATGTGAAACTTTCTTGTGATGATGGTTCAAAGGAGGTGAATGRCACTATGTATAGACAGATGGTGGGTAGTTTGAATTATCTCACCACAACCAGACCTGAATTATCTCACCACAACCGRACCTGATATTGCATATTATGTGAGTGTGTTAAGTCAGTTTATGGTGAAATCTCAAGAAAGCCATTGGAATGCAACAAAGGCGGTACTCATGTATCTAAAAGGAACACTTGATTGTGGTATTAAATATACTGATGCATCTGATGTTGATTTGACAGGTTATTTAGATTTTGATTGCGCTGGCAATCGAGATGATCGAAGATAAACCACTAGATATGTGTTTGGCATTGGATCTGGGATTGTTTCATGGAGCAGTAAAAGGTAGCCTATTGTATCTTTGTCTTCTACTGAAGCAGAATATAAAGCCTTATGTGCAACAACTTGTGAAGTTGTTTGGTTGAGAAGACTTCTTCAAGATGTTGGAGAAGAACAAAAGGAACCTACAATGATCAAATGTGATAATCAAAGTTCGATCAAGCTGGCGAATAATCGGATTTTTCATGCAAGGACAAAGCATGTTGATGCTCATTTTCACTTTGTTAGAGAAAAGTTGTAGTCAAATGAAATAGCTCTTATGTATTGTAATACTTGTGAAAATGATGTTGATATTTTCACTAAACCACTTGGAAAGATTAAGTTTGAGCTCTTTAGGGAGATGTTAGGTGTAGAAGTCAATCCATTCTCCATTAAGGGGGAGACTTGAGAATAATGGAGCAAGAGTTAGTTTTGTAGATGAACTCTACTAGTACTTAATGTAGATCTTAGTTTTCAATGATTTGTTGTAACCGCCAAGTAGATATGATTCCTATATAATGATGTAATCTGTCTTCAATCAATAATAGATTATGAGTGTAGCCTCACCAATGTTTGTTTCCCCAAATTCTAAGTCATACCAATGGTTTACTTCGAATACATTTGCCAACTCGAGCGATGAAAATGACATTTATAAGTTGGAGTTATCGGAAGTGATTAGGGTTCATTGGCACAACGGTTCAACCTATCCATTAGCAAACTCTACAATGAAACCCTAGAATGGGGAAACTGTATATCCTTTACAAAGACCAAATAAATAGATAGGCCGAGATGGCGAGAAAATAGAGAATATGCTCACGACATTATCTATCTAGACCAAATTTCTATTATGATTCAAATCTGATGCAACTATCCCTAGATTGATCCGCGGACCACATTTGTTGCATGATAATGACATGTCATCTAGTTGGCTTCTTATTACTGCCTTGTAGCTATCTATTTATAACATCTATCATATGTGGATCTAGGATTAAGGTATTCTTATAGAGTGCCACTACTATTAATCATCCATAAACACGCAGGTCATAGAGCTCCTTTTTAGTCTGCTTAGATTACTACTACTTGCATTAACAACTTTTTGTGAAGGCACGTTGCTCATTTCTTTGTACTAGGTTTAGACATGAGTTGACCCTAGACATTAGGAGAGACCTACATTAGTCTACTTACACCCAAGATTTCATAGGTTATTTCTGTGGTACCTTGGCCGTACATTTGGCAAAGGTTGGCACTATGTACTTGCCAACTGTTATTTTGACAGTGTCGCTAGGAGAGGTGAAATAAACAGTACGTGTTGATGTTATCAAGTATTCCCATATGGAATTGTGGTGGTGGAGTGAAACTATTGGGTGCAAATTGATTAAACAAACATTTATTTCCAAAATGATTCTGTTGACAATGGTGGCAGAAAATGTCACCCGGTTTTGAAAACTATTAGGTGCAAATTGATTAAACAAACATTTATTTCCAACATGATTATGTTGACAATGGTGACAGAAAATGTGACCCGGTTCTGAAGTTGGATTTTTGTAAGTTGATGTTGAAGATATAGTGCCTTATAATCTAGTGAGAGATGATGGCATAATAGAGTGGT
>ML797415.1:289876-309631 GCA_009831015.1 Picea engelmannii
GATGTCTATCATGTTCCATGTCTGAAACATAATCTGTTAAGTGTAGGACAATTAGTTGAAAATGGCTATAAGTTACTTTTTGAAGGAGCGTTTATCCTGATATATGACAAACCTCTGAGAAAAAAAATGATTTCTGAAATCCACATGACTAGGAATAGAATGTTTCCCCTGACCCTTTAGACTGCAAATCTGACCCAATTATATGCACAAAGTGCATCCACCCCCAATGAAACTATGATTTGCCATGAAATATTTGGACATCTACCCTTTCAGAGTCTAAGCCTCCTACAAAAGCACTCCATGGTCAAAGGTCTACCTATATTCAAAGAGAAAAATACCCCATTTGGGTCCTTCATTCTTGGAAAACATAAGAGAACTACCTTTCCACAATCCTCCACTCAAGCCAAACAACACTTAGAGCTGGTTCACACTGACCTATGTGGACCAATGCAAACAAAGTCAATAGGTGGTAGATTTTATTTTCTAACATTTATTGATGATTTTAGCAGGAAAATATGGATCTATTTCCTCAGACACAAGTATGAAACCTTTGCAAAGTTCAAGGAGTTCAAGGCTGAAGCTAAAAAACATAGTGGGAAATATGTGAAGATTCTCAGGTCAGATGGAGGAGGAGAATATTGTTCAAAATAATTTGCAATTTTTTGCAAATCACAAGGAATAATCATGAAAACCACAACCATGTATACTCCACAGCAAAATGGAGTGGCTGAGAGGAAAAACCAGACTATAATGAACATGGAAAGGACCCTTCTCAGAGAGAAATTTATGTCAAATTTATTTTGGGTTGAAGTTGTAACATGCTTATTTTATCTCCTGAATAGATCCCCGACCATTAGTGTCAAGATGAAGGTCCCTCAAGAAGAATGGAGTGGGACAAAACTGAATGTTGCTCATCTTAGGACCTTTGAATGCATTGCATTCACTCACATACCTTCCAAATTGAGGAATAAACTTGATGATCGAAGTGAGAAATGCAATTTTTTTTGCTACAATGACACATCCAAAGCCTATAGACTCTACAATCCACTTTCAAAGAAAATCATTCTCAATAGAGATGTCAAATTTATTGAAAATCATTTTTGGAGTGAGTCTGAAAATCACCCTATGGACAGTGAAAATCCATTGCTACCACTTCCAAAACACACAGAAACTTTAGGACAAAAAACACTTCAACATGTCCTTCCAAGATTGCAAGTACAAGGACAACCTGAAATTTCTCAGCACAACTCTTCTTCAAGCAGAAATCCATCCTTTGAACTTCAAAATCAGAAAACTCGAAGCTTGAGAGAGATCCATTCACAGTTGGATGATATTGATCAACACAATCTTTTTTCTTTAATGTCATGTCAACCTACATCTTTTAAAGAGGCATCTAAAGAGCCACATTGGGTTCAAGCCATGAACCAAGAAATTGACTCTATTGAGAAGAACAAGACATGGGATCTTGTTGATCTTCCCAAACAGAAGACAAGTATTGGTGTCAAGTGGGTTTACATAACTAAACTCAATGAAAAGCGACATATTAAAAAACAAAAAGAAAGACTTGTTGCCAAAGGATTCTCACAACAACCAAGATTTATTATGGTGAAATTTTTTCTCCAGTAGCAAGGTTGGACACTGTAATGACTCTCTTAGCCATAGCAACTCAACACAAATGGAAAGTATACCAGATGGATGTCAAATCAACTTTCTTGAATGGTATCTTAGCAGAAGAGGTATATGCGGATCAACCACCTGGATTTGAAGTCAAAGAGAAGCTAGCAAAATTCTATCAATTGAAGAAAGCCTTGTATGGCTTAAAGAAATCTCCAAGAGCTTGGTACAACATAATTAATACTTACCTAATCAAGAGTGGTTTCCATAGAAGCCAAAATGAGCCAACTCTATACACCAAAATAGATCAACACAGTAAAATTATGATTGTTTGTCTTTATTTTGATTACCTGATATATACTGGAAATATTTAGTTAACCAGTTTTAAACATGCCATGAAATATGAGTTTGAGATGCTAGATCTTGGCATAGTGAAATATTTTTTGGGGATTGAGGTTGAATAATCAACCAAAGGGAGTTTTGTATGTGGGTAAAAGTATACAACAGACATCATCAAAAGATTCTACATGGAAGACTGGAATCCAACATAAACTCATATACCCCCAGGCACAAAATTGAGCAAGCAATATGTAGGCCCTACAGTGGATTCAACTTTGTACAAAAGTTTCGTAGGCAGTTTGTTGTATCTTACAACAACTAGGCCTGATTTTATGTATGTAGACGGATTTGTTTCTTGGTTCATGGAATCTCCCAAAGATTCTCAATGGAAGATGACGAAAGGGATTCCAAGATATGTTGTTGGCACTCTCAATTTTGGTTTATGGTACACTCAATATGAAGATAATCATATTTCTGGTTACACTGACGATGATTTTGCAGGTAGCCTAAATGATCGAAAAATCACCTCAGTGTATGCTTTTCACCTTGGCACGAATCTAATTTCTTGGGCATCAAAGAAGCATCCCATTGTCTCAATATCTTCTATAGAGGAAGAGTATGTTGTTGTTGTTATCACACTAAGTTGCCTTGGGTCTTTTATCCCTTAGGTTTAAATTTTTTATCCTTTAGAATTCAAATTTGTTTTATTTTTCCTTGTGTGATTTGATTAGATTAGCTTGAACAAATAAAGACTTGGTTTTTGGATAATTTTTTGTCCTCACAAAGATTTTAAGCCTAGGTTCATTTTATGGCTTATGGTTTTGACTCACCTCATGACTTGACACCAAGCATAACCTATCCACATGACTCTTATGACTTGACATGTCACTCTTTCCATTGATATCCTTTATATTTTCCATGTTGTCCCTTTGTCCGATTAAAGGTGGGTCGAATCAATTTTTTGAAAAAAGGGCACTGCCAACTCACTAGGAGTTTCCATAGTGCACTCCTTGTCCTTTGATCCTTACCATGATTTATCATAATCTGTTGAGGTCATGATCTACCTTGTTTTCAACACCTTGGTTCGTTAAATATGGATATTAAGATTCAATTTTTTTTAATGAGTTTGATAACGGTTTTGAATATTTAAATTTTCTCAAACTCGACACTGTTGAAACCGCTAGTTTAGACCAGTTGCGGGCAGCGCTACGGGATCAACTGCTAAGGATGATTTGGAATATGAGGTGGTCATGGTGGTTTCCTAACCAGTTACAAAGCCTCAAATTGTCAATTAATCCTCCATGTATTATGTGATATCCCTCCATTGCATAGTAAATTCCTGGGATATCTCTTTCCTAAGTTTTGGTAGCAACCGATGTTGCAAACCACTCCCTCCTTCATCCCTTTGCATCCATAATTTACCTCTCACAAAGTTACAGCCATTGTCACCTGGTTTTCAGCTATCAAAGACGCCAATTCATTTTGCTCCTGAGTTTTGAGTGCACGTGCAAACACATGCTCCTTGTGTGTGCACTACGCTACTGAAACACATTGTTGAAACCTTGCCACATTTCCCTTGTTTTCCCTATGCTATATTTTATTTGGATTGGAGTGTTACTTGTAGGTATTTAAATACCCCTACAAGAGTTTTACTTTCACTATATCATCACTCTTAAGCTTGAGATATACATACATTAAGGGGAGGGGAAATTGCACTTCCTACCTTTCAAAATACATCAAAACAATGTTCTGTCAAAATAAGGTGAGTTAGAGGAGAATCTTAGGAGAGAGAAACCATTATTCACTGTCATTTTCTCATTTAAGTTTGCCTCTATTTTCGCCCTTAGCCTTCACTATACCATAACCTTTGATCCCTTTTCTTTACCCATGGAGACACCTCAGAAGAAGAAGTCTCACAAGGGAGGAACAGTGGTCAAGATTGAACCCTCAGACATGCACCTATTTGATGCAGAGCTAATGGTTAGGGAAGTTTTTCAAAGGGTGGGTTGCCTCTCTTTTTGCCAAAACATGCATAGGGGACATCTTGAAGTGGCAAGGAAATTTTCCTTACATTTTTATGGCCTTAAGACTAAGCTAGGATACCTTTAGTTTGAGGTGTCTGAAGCCTCTATTGCAACAACCACAGGGATTCCTAATACTGGTGAGATATGGTTTAAATAAATGAATTTAAATGTTTCCTTCTCCAAGGACTTTCTCAAACTAGATTATCAGACAGACAATTTGTCCAAGGGAGTGCCTAGAATCCATTTAGTTGAGGATTTTGACAAAATGTTGAAGATCATCCAGAGATACCTTACATGTGAGGGAAGGTTTAATATGTTATATGAGTACCATATAAGTCATTTTCTTCATTTGACTGGTAAAGATGCAATGAATATCCCTTTCTCTCTTTTGAGGAGCATGGGGAAGATGTCTGATAGAGTGCAATCCAAGTTCTAGGTTGTGGACACTAGTGTCTTTCACTCTGGATTGATAAGGATGTTGGTGATGGAAGAATTGAAGAAGAGGAATGTTCCTTGGGAAAAATTCATTGTTTCTTCTCACATGAAGTTGGACATAGCTTCAACTCCTCAGTGAAAGATGCAAAGTCCTTTGCCATCTACTAGTACTGCTTCAGCAGGAACAAGTAGGAAAAGAAATAGCAAATCCCCTACTCAATACCAAGAGGTCATCAAGGAAATTTAAGAAATAGAGAGGGAGGCTTATCATTCTCCACAGAGATACGTTTCACCTCTTCCTGCACCAGAATTGGAAGAGGTCCCTTCATCCTCTAAAGCCACAACTAATAAGGGAAGAAAATTTCATTTATCTTCACCTTCTCTGGTAGCTAGCACAAAATTCAGGAAGCCTTTTACTAGATCATCATCTCTCAAGGAGGTTTTTGAATCACAAGTTCTACCCAAGGTTTCAATTCTAAAGAAAAAGAAAGATAATGGAAAAGGCATTGAGAAGCCTATTGAGGTGATATACAGAGCCCCTGTACAACAGAAAGATGAAGGTGAATCCATAAAGAATATTGTTGAGGTTATCAACAATAGCACTCCACCTAGAAATAACACCTTCAAAAGGTTTATTAGACATCTCAGGGAGGCTAGGAAGGAGGTTGCTCGTTTGAAAGAAGAAGGTTTATCTGGAAGAATTAAGTTTAAGGACCTTATGGATATGTATAGAAACACCATTGATTTGGAAACATTTGAAGCAAGAAGAGCCTTGCCTCTCCATAAGAAACTTAAGAACCTCTATAGGCAAAACAAAGGCTTCTAGTCTCAAAATAGAAAACTCAAGGCATAATTGCAACACTTCAAGAATGAATTGTCCCAGAGGAATTTGAATGTTCTCGTGGAATATGCCATTGAAAGAGAGGAACCAGTAGAGAACAAGAGCACACCTACAGTCAATAAGACCACCCCTACAAAAGAAAAATATGTTGTTGTGATAGAAGGAATCTCTCCTTCAACAAGGAGGAGTGCTAGGTTGATGAAATAATTGGGGGATATAAGCTCCATTTTTTACAATGGTCTCTTTTTGCAAGAGTAAGTGATCAAGGATGTATAATTTTTTCCACCTATACAGGCATCTACAGGCTTCTAACCTATCAGCTTAAGGTTTTTTGTGCTTTCCAAAGGATTAGTCTCATCATAAAAAAAGAGCACGAACATTCTGTAACGCCATGGCACTACAGAATCGTCTATATAGCATGTCCTGCCATTTTGTTACCTAAAGTGCTACGAAAGATCCTAGCCAAAGTACACAGTAACACTCCCATTTCTACAAAACACTACCAAATATCCTAATTCGAACTTAACGATGGTGCTACAAATTACGCAGGACTGTATTACAGTGGTGCTACCAAATCCACATATTTTTTTTTTATGATGGGCGATACCAATTCTGCGGGATCATTTTAGCGATGGAGCTACCAATTTCGCAACGGTTTTTTGAGGTGTGGCGCTACCAATTTTGTAGAGGATAATTCAGGATGGATGCTACGAAATTGCACAACAGAATCAACACTACAGAAACTGCAGGCATGTTTTGGATCAACACTATGAAATGTGCATATGTATTTTGCAAGAGCACTACAAAACTCGCTACCCAGTGCACTGCTAAATGGCGCTATGAATTGGCACCTGGAATCAAGGAGTTCAAATTCATCACTCTTGTGGGTGGTTGATGATGTGGAGAAGAGAGAGGATCATAGATGGAAAAATGGTGACAAGAGACACCCTTGGAGGAAACTTGGCATGGAAAGGAATGTGCATCAAGGGAGACAATGTCATTTAAATCTTGTTGAATTGGTTGCCAACATGTTTCCTTTTTTATAACAGTTTGTTAAATAGTTGTTAGCACATGTGTTAGAGTGAATAATTTATTTATAGAATCCTATGGGAGGAAGGCCAGCTCGCACCTCTAGTAAGAAGGCTCGAATGGTTGAGCTAGGCTCCCTTATTGTAATATTTTTGACTAAGTAGACTGGTTCTCTGGTTATGCACTGGACTTGAGAATTTTTTATTAATATAAGTCAATTTCTCTTATTCCATCTTGTTGCCTCTTATACTGAAGTTTTCATGATTGAATGATTCACATGAGATTTTTATGTTTTATTGTGATGAATGTTTGATTATAGTACTAATATGACGTTCTTCAATGTTCTTTAAACTTTGAATTCAAAAAGATCTTGTGTTTGAGTTTTTCCTCCTTAGGTTGCTTGAAGACCTGATGTCAATAGAATACCTCTACACTTCCCTCACCAAAGTATTCCTTCTATTCACTTTTACTCCCATTCACTGACTAAAGTTGATCAAGACCTCAATTTCTTGTGCATGCTAGCCCAGATTTATGAGTTAAAAAATTATTATCATGAGTCTTGTCCATTTGACCTTTTAAACACTCATTTACATTTACACATAATCTGATGGGGATTGGGCTTATCCTCTTTTCCATCTGAGATTGGTTCCCAGTAATAACATTCTTGACGTCGTTGTCAGGGAACAAATCGAAGACATTTCCCTGATTGAACGACAAAGCATATTGATTCTGAAGGTGCATTAGAATTTAGTACATTGAAGATTGCATCTTGCACCTGGTGACTCCATTGCTTCAGTTGTGTCTCCTAAAGGCAGACACACAAGGTCAACTCCACAACTACCTTTGGCTACTCCTAAACCTGACCCAGAGAAGTTAATCAAGAAGGGAAAAGCTTCTTAAGAAAGTTTTTCTACTGTTGCATCAAGTACTTCTGGTTAGTTTCCCGATTCCATTCTTAATACACTAGTTGTTATATCAAGTATTCATCCTTTACCTTCTACTAAAGTTTCTAGAAATTTGGATTTTGAAATTTTTTTTGTTGAATAATCCTCTTTTGACCCAGAATTGAAAGAAGAAAATTTGGAAATCCTTGCCTCTCCAGATATTGTGAAGTGGTTCAGACTTGAGAGTATTGAATATTTTCCTACCTTAGGTTTTTCTACTCCTCCTATCAAAATTTATGTATCCAAAAAGGAGGAAACCTCATCTTCCTTGCAACCTATACCATCTTCTTCCAAGACACAACCTTCTTCTATGAAAACTGAAATCCCTCCTTCCTACATTCCTTTTTCTCCTAAGCTGCACACATTCAAATCTCCTTCTCCTCCTTCCTCTCCTAGAGCTCATAATCCAATGGCAGGTGCTAATGTTCCTAGAAATAGGATGGATTCCATAGTGGTTGCTAGGTATGCCCATATTATCTTACCTCAGCCTATGAATGCTCTCCCTGCTAGAGAATACCTTAAGTACATGCCCAAGTTCACAAGGGAAGAAGAGATAACTGTTGAAGAACACCTTGCTGTCTTTTATAGTTATGTAGAGAATCTAAACATTGAGGATGAGGATGTGTGGATGAGAGTCTTTTTCCAGAGACTTGATGGTGAGGCTAGGAAATGGTTTAGCGGTTTGACCCCTGGATCTATTGTTGGGATCGAAGATTTAGATGATTCTTTCTTGAGACATTGGGGGGATAAAAAATATTTTTTGTATTATATCACAGAATTTAGATCCCTAAAGAGGAAAGAGGGAGAATATGTTTCTGACTTTTACAAGAGGTTCAATAAAATTTACAATAATATACCTGCTGAGATAAAGCCTATAGAAACCTCTTCCAAGATCAACTATGCCAGTTCTTTTGACCCTGATTTTTTCCTTCTACTAAGAGAAAGAAGATTTGCCTCCTTAGCTCATATGCAAGATGCAGCCCTGGAAGTAGAATCTAACATAGTGGCATCTGAAAAACCTAGGGGAAAATATGATAGGGACAAGAGAAAAAGTAGATCTGAAGCCTCAACCTCTGATTCCTCTATTTTCCATCCTCAAGTTGATGAACTTACAAAATTAGTAAAATCACTTTCTGCTAAGATGGAGAAGTTAAAACTTGAAGGAATATAGATCTATAGGAATACACAGAATTTTGATAATAGAGGTAACTTCAAAAGACCAAATAATCCTCCTTAGATCCTTCCAAGAGATCCAATAAACAGAGATATGGATGATAAAAAAGTCCAAGCTCCTCTACAAAACAACCTTGTTGTTGATGAAGAAGGAGAGGATGAAGAAACTGATCCTGAAATCCACTACCTTGGTGACACCTCCTCATCCCCTCACTTGAACCAAGCTGCATATTAGGAATCTTTGATGGATAATCAAATAAATTAAATGATTAAGGTAGAGAAAACAAAAGAAAAACCTAATAGATACAATCTGAGGTCCAAAAAGAAAGAGGAAAATACTGATACTTTTGATCAGCCTATTAAAATAGAAAGTTCTACCAAGACTGTGGCAGTTGGCAACAAAGAAAAATATGCACAAATCCCTCAAGCTTTGGTTAAGAATCCTACCCCAAAAGTTAGAGAGATTCTAAAATCTCCATCTTCCTTCACCTTTGAAAGTGAGATTCAAACAATCAAAATACCTATACCTTTTTCGGAGATGATAAAAAATGAGGAATTCAAAAAATATCTTTCCAACATGTTGCAGCCCGAATCCTCCTCCAATTCCACTGATTCAGTCAACCTTCAAGATGAAAAAACAACAGTCATCTTAGGACCTTTGATATAAGATAGAGATGATTCATCCCATCCCTTCTATACATCACTGAACATTCATGATAAGGTGTTGCATAAATGCTTTATGGACTCAGGGGAATCTCGCAATCTCATGCCAAAAACAGTCATGGATGAAATTGGATTAGAAATGACAAAAACTTACCATGACTTATATTATTTTAACTCTAGGAAAGTGAATTGTCTTGGGGTCATCAAATATTTGGTTTTGACCTTGTTTTAGTTTCCCAAGAAAAGTGTCATCATGGATATTTAAGTGGTTGATATCCCCACTAAGTTTGGTATGCTCTTGTCAAGATCTTGGATAAAAATACTAGGGGGGGCCTTGTAGATGGACCTTACATATGCCACCATTCATGTGTTTGGGGGGGAGCATAGAAGGTTTTACAGGGAAGATCAGTTGGCCTACATCACCAGTGATGAAGAAAACCCCACCAGCCATCCTATTTTTTCACTTGATCCTGATTTAGGATCTAGTATATTGCAACTCACTAATGTTCCTCAAACGCCTCTTGAAATTAGAAAACAATACATTAATTTTTGTGAAGATTCTCCTCTAACTACCTATGTTTGGAAGATTTCTTTTTATGGAGCCTCTTCTAAGGAAGGTGTTGGTGCTGGAGTACTCTTTGTGTCACCTACTCAAGAGACCATATATTTGTCCTACAAGCTTGAATTTGAAACTACAAACAATGTGGCAGAGTATGAATCTCTTGTTTTGGGTTTGAGGGATGACAAAGACATGGGGATTGAATAACTATCAGTGTTTGGAGATGTTGAATTAATTGTCCATCAAATCAAAAATATGTATGAAGAAAAACACCCCAGGATAAGGACTTACAAAAATGAAGTTTGGGATCTTGTTGACAGTTTCTTCTTAACTTTCAACATCTCATTTATTCCAAGGGAGGAGAACACCATGGTTGATTCTTTGGTTGTTTCAGCAAGTAATTTCAGAGTCCCTTTTCCACCTAAACTCAAATATGATGTAGAAGTGAAGTATAGACTCTCTATACCTGACAATGTCAAACATTAGAAGGTCTTTGAGGATGATCTTGAGATTAAAAGATTTCTTGAAACCGTTGATGAGTTTATTGCATCACATATTGATCAATATAATGATTTTGAAAATATCCCTCATGTTGATGTTTTTCTAAATAAAATTGCTAATCATCATATTGTTCAGTTGCCTAGTAACCATATTCCAAAAGGACTAGTTCCTTTGGAAAGATTGTTCGATGGAAATGATGTTGTTGTGAAGGTTAAAGGTTCAACTGATATTGTTGATGTGATTGAATGTAATGTGGGTACAAAGGAGAATCTAAAATATGTCAATTTGTCTAGAAGCTTGTCAAAGGAACAAAGGGCCGAATATGTTAAGTTGTTAAAAGAGTTTGTTGATGTGTTTTCTGGACATATGAAGATCTAATAACATACGACAAAACCATCATTGACCATAATATCCCTTTGAAGGAAGAGACCAATCCATTTAGGCATAAACTTAGACAAATAAATCCTATGTTATTGCCTGTTATGGAAAAAGAGGTAAAAATGATTTTGGATGCCAAGATTATCATTCCTTTAAGATATTCTGAATGGGTGGCTAACTTGGTCCCAATGAGAAACAAGAATGGAGAAATAAGACTTTATGTCGATTTCAGGAATTTGAATAGAAACTCAAAGAAAGAAAATTACCCCTTACCCAAGATGGAGCACATACTTCAAAGGGTGACAGGTTCATCTAAAATGTCTATGATTGATGGATTTTCTGGCTACAATCAGATCTATATCTTCCTTTGGGCACATTCATGTATGCTAAAATTCCCTTTGGATTGATGAATGCAGGAGCGACCTTTCAACAAGCTATGGATGTTGCCTTTATTGGGGAGAAGGACAAGTTTGTAGTCATCTATTTGAATGAAATTACAGTGTTCTCACAATCTGATAAACAACACTATCATCATTTGTAGAAGGTCTTCTTTTTATTAAGTGAAGAAAACTTGGGCTCTCTCTCAATCCTAAAAAATCATTGTTTCCTATGAAGGAGGGGAAATTATTGGGGCACATTGTATTAGCTGAAGGGGTAAGAATTGATTCAAACAATGTAKAATCAATCCATGCCTTGTCTCTCCCTAGATCCAAGAAATAAATCCAGTCTTTCTTGGGGAAAATTAATKTTTTGAGAAGGTTTGTTTCAAATTTTGTTGAACTGGTAAAGTATATTACAACCATGTTGAGGAAAGGAAATGAATTCAAATGGACTATTGAGTCTCAAAATTCTTTTGATCAAATAAAAAAGGCTTTGACTGAAGCACCTATGMTCATCATCCCTGACTAMTCCAAGCATATTTTGATATTTTCTTTTGCTTCATTTGACACAGTAGCAGATGTTTTATTGCAGAAAAATGTAGAAGGGTTAGAGCATCCTATTGCCTTTTTCAGCAGGGCATTGAGGGATGCTGAAATAAAATATGACATCATGGAAAAACAGGCATATGATTTGGTCAAATCCCTCAAGGCTTTCAGAGTATATGTGTTGCATTCAAAATTTATTGCATATGTCCCTTCAACATCAGTGAAATAAATTCTTATTTAGCCTGACATAAACGGGAGGAGAAAATGGATTGCCAAAATCCTTGAATTTGATCCTGAAATAAAGCCCACTAAATTGGTTAAAGGAAAAGGTTTAGCTAGGTTGTTGGATGAATCAAATTGCAAATCTTTGGGAGTTAATTTCATCAACATTAGCTCAGAAAATCAGCAAGTTGAGTTGTCTGATAAAGGTTCTCAAGTCATCCCTTCATTGGCAGAATACGCCTGGTAAAAGGACATTATATATTTTCTACAGAAGTTGCAGGCTCCTGATGGTTTGGATAAGAACAAGGTAAGATATTTGAAGATCAAATCAATCAAATAATGTCTTATTAACCAAGTTTTGTATTGGAAAGATCCTTCAGGAGTGATTTTGAGATGTCTAGATCCACAAGAGGCCCAAAATATTATATCTGATTTTCATGAAAATTTATGTGGGGGTCATCACTTTTGGAGAACCGCAACCTATAAGATCCTCAGAGATGGGTATTTTTAGCTTAACCTTTTTACTTATGTTTGTACAAAGATTAGAGCTTGTTTCAAGTGCCAAAATGTTTCAGAAAAGCAACAACTCAAGTCTTTTCCATTGAAGCTTGTGGTAGCTTGAGGACCTTTTCAGCAGTCGGGCCTAGATTTTATTGGGAAAATTCATCCTACTTCAAGTGGTCATCATAGGTGAATTTTGACTACCACCAATTACTTCAAAAAGTGGATAGAAGCCGTCCCTACAAGGAATTCCTCCCACAAGGTAATCATTGGTTTCCTTGAGGATATTATGGCAAGATTTGGTTGTCTGAGTAGAATTGTTACCGATAATGTTTCATCTTTCAAGGTTGAACCATTGATCAAGTTTTGTGAACACTATGGGATTACATTGGTTCATTCTTCTCCTTACTACCCCCAAGGGAATGGACTAGAAGAATCCTCTAACAAGAGACTTATAAATATCATCAAGAGATTGTTAGAAGACAACAAGAAAGCATGGGATTCAAAGCTTAAATTTTCTTTGTGGGATGATAGAGTGAAAACAAAGATATCTCTTGGTGTCTCTCCTTTTCAGCTTGTGTATGGATTTGAGGCTATCTTTCCTTCTCAGCTTTCCTCTACTATGGAAAAATTCTTCCAAGACTACCAAGGAGAACATGATGATATGATCAGAAGAATACAACATCTGGTAGAAGTGCAGTGGACTAGGGAGCAGCTACTAGACAAGGCACAAGACCATCAAAAAAAATCAAGAAATCCTTTGACAAGAAGGTAAGCAAAGAATATTTCCAGCTGAGAGATCTAGTGCTCAAGTGGGATCCACCCAAGAAAGACAAAGGCAAGCATGGTAAATTTGAGGCCTTGTGCATTGGTCCCTTCAAAATTTCCGAGGTATTTTCAAATAACACTTATAAGTTGCAGAATTTGGGGGATTCCGAAGTTTTTGGTGGCCATGTCAATGGGCACTTTCTGAAAAAATATTTCTCTTAAGATGTGAGTGGCTTTCCATGTCATTATAAATATCAATTTTTATTTTTTTTTATTGAATAAGTGACCCCATAGCCTTAGGATAAGGCACTGAAATTGTTTGTCCTTGGAAGCTCACAGGGAGCATACCATCCCCTGTGGAGCCAATTTTATCACACTAAGTTTCCTTGGGTCTTTTATCCCTTAGGTTTAAATTTTTTGTCCTTTAGACTTCAAATTTGTTTAATTTTTCTTTGTGTGATTTTCTTAGGTTAGCTTGAACAAATAAAGACTTGGGTTTTGGCTCATTTTTGGCCCTCACATAGATTTCAAACCTAGGTTCATTTTATGGCTTATGGTTTTGACTCACCTCATGAATTTACACCAAGAATAACCTATCCCCATGACCCTTATGACTTGACATGACACTCTTTCCACTCATATCGTTTATCTTTGCATGTTTTCCCTTTGTCCGATTAAAGGTGGGTCAAATCAATATTTTAAAAAAAGGGTGTTGCCAACTCACTAGGAGTTTCCGTAGATCACTCCTTGTCCTTTGATCCTTGCCATGATTTGTCATAATCCAGTGAGGTCACGATCTACGTTGTTTTCAACACCTTGGTTAGTTAAATATGGATATTAAGATTTGTTTTTTTTAATGAGTTTGTTAATGGTTTTGAATATTTGAATTTTCTCAAACTCGGCACTGTTGAAACTGTTAGTTCAGACCACTTGCAGGCAGCACTACGGGATCAAATGATAAGGATGATTTGGAATATGAGGTGGTCATGGTGGTTTCCTAACACATTGTAGAGCCTCAAATTGTCAATTACTCCTCCAGGTATTCTATGAGCTTCCTCCATTGCATAGTTAATTCTCGGGATATCTCTTGCCTGATTTTTTGTAGCAACCGATGTTGCAAATCACTCCCTCCTTAATCCCTCTCAATCCATAATTTCCCTCTCACAGAATTGCATCCATTTTCACCTAGTTTTCATCTATCAAAGACACCAATTCATTTTGATCCTGAGTTTTGAGTGCCCATGCAAACACCTATTCCTTATTTGTGCACTACGCTACTGAAAAACGCTGTTGAAACCTAGCTACATTTTCCATGTTTTCCCTGCGATGTATTTTATTTGGATTGGAGTGTTACTTGTTGGTATTTAAAGACCCCTGCAACATTTTTACTTTCACTATATCATCACTCTTCAACTTGAAATCTACAGACAGTAAGGGGAGGGTAAATTCCACTTCCTACCTTTCAAAATCCATCAAAATAGTGTTATGTCAAAACAAGGTGAGTTAGAGGAGAGTCTTAGGAGAGAGCATCCATTATTCACTGTCATTTTATCTTTGAAGTCTTTATTTTATCCCTTAACCTTCACTATACCATAACCTTTGATCCCTTGTCTTTACCCATGGAGACACCTCAGAAAAAGAAGTCTCACAAGGGAGGAACTATGGTCAGAATTGAACCCTCAGACATGCACCTATTTGATGCAGAGCCAATGGTTAGGGAAGTTTTTCAAAGGGTGGGTTGCCTCTCTTTTTTCCAAAACATGGAGAGGGGACATCCTAAAGTGGAAAGGCAATTTTCCTTACATTTTGATGGCCTTAAGACTAATGTAGGAGACCTTGAGTTTGGGGTGTTTGAAGCCTCTATTGCAGCAGCCACAAGGATTCCTAATACTGGTGAGAGATGGTTTAAATCCATGACTTTAAATGTTTCCTTCTCCAAGGACTTCCTCAAACCAGATTATCAAACAGACAATTTGTCCAAGGGAGTGCCTAGAATCCATTTAGTTGAGGATTTTCACAAAATGTTGAAGATCATCCAGAGATACCTTACATGTGAGGGAAGGTTTAATATGTTATACCAGTACCATATAAGGATTTTGCTTCATTTCACTGGTAAAGATGCAATGAATATCCATTTCTATCTTTTGAGGAGCATGGGGAAGATGTCTGATAGAGTCCAAGCCAAGTCCAAGGCTGTGGACACTAGTGTATTTCACTCTTGATTGATCATGATGTTGGTGATGGACTAATTGAAGAAGAGGAACATTCATTGGGAACAATTCATTGTTTCTTCTCATATGAAGTTGGACATAGCTTCAATTCCTCAGTAAAATATGCAAAGTCCTTTTCCATCTACTAGTACTTCTCTAGCATGAACAAGTAAGAAAAGAAAGAGAAAAGACCCTACTCAAGACCAAGATGTCATCAAGGAAATTGAAGAAACAAAGAGGGAGGCTTATCATTCTCCACAGAGAGACTTTTCACCTCCTCCTGCACCAGAATTGGAAGAGGTCCCTTCATACACTAAAGCCACAAATAAGAAGGGAAGAAAATTGCATTTCTCTTCACCTTCTCTAGCAGCTAGCACAAAAGCCAGGAAGCCTTTTACTAGATCATCATCTATCAAGGAAGTTTTTGAAGAACAAGTCCTACCCAAGGTTTCAATTCTAAAGAAAAAGAAATATAATGGCAAAGGAATTGAGAATCATATTGAGGTGATAGACAGAGCCCCTATGCAGCAGAAAGATGAAGGTGAATTCATGAAGAATCTTTTTGAGGTTATCAACATCAACACTCCACCTAGAAATCACACCTTCAAAAGATTGATTAGACAGCTCGGGGAGGCTAGGAAGGAGGTTGTTCATTTGAAAGAAGAAGGTTTATTTGAAAAAATTAAGATGAAGGAGCTTATGGATATGTACAACAACACCCTTGATTTGGATATTTTTGCAGCAAGAAGAACCCTACCTCTCCATAAGAAACTTAAGAACCTCTATAGGAAAAACAGATTCTTTTAGTCTCAAAATCGAAAACTCAAGGTAGAATTCCAACACTTCAAGAATGAATTGGCCCAGAGGAATTTGAATATTCTTGTGGAAGTTGCCATTGAAAGAGAGGAACCAGTAGAGAAGAAGAGAACACCTACAGTTAAGAAGACCACCCCTACAAAATAAAAACATGTTGTTGTGATAGAATGAATCTCTCCTTAAAAAAGGAGGAGTGCTAGGTTGATGAAATAATTGGGGGATATAAGATCCATTTTTTAGAATGGTCTCTTTTTGCAAGAGTAAGTGATTAAGGATGTATAATTTTTTCCACCTATACAGGAATCTATAGGCTTCTAACATATCAACTAAAAGTTTTTTGTTCTTTCCAAAGGATCAGTCTCATTATACAGAAAGAGAACAAACATTATGTAGCGCCATGGCGCTGCAGAATCATCTATATAGAACGTCCTGCCATTTTGCTATCTAAAGTGCTACGAAATCTCCTAGCCGAAGTACACAGTAGCACTACCATTTATGCAGAACACTACCAAATCTCCTAAGTTGAACTTAATGGTGAAGCTATAAATTCTGCATGACTGTGTCATAGTGGCGCTACCAAATCCACATATTTTTTTTATTATGTGTACTACCAATTCTGTAGGATCATTTCAGCGATGGCGCTATCAATTTCGTAGAGGGTTTTTGAGGTGTGGCGCTACCAGTTTCGCAGAGGCTAATTCAGGATGGATGCTATGGAATTTCACAATAGGATCGACGTTACAAAAACTGCAGGCCTGTTTTGGATCGGCGCTACGAAATGTGCAGAGGTATTTTGCAAGAGCGCTACAAAACGCACTACCCATTATGCTACTGAATGACGCTATGAACTGGCACCTATAATCAAGGAGTTTAAATTCATCACTCTTGTGGGTGGATGATGATGTGGAGAAGAGAGAGGCTCATAGATGGCAGAATGGTGACAACATACACCCCTGGAGGACACTTGGCATGGAAAGGAATGTGCATCCAAGGAGACAATGACATTTAAATCTTGTTGGATTGGTTGCCAACATGTTTCATTTTTTATAGCAGTTTGTTAAATAGTTTTTAGCACAAGTGTTATATTGAATAACTGATTTGGAGAATCCTATGGGAGGAAGGCCAGCTCGCACCTCTAGTTGTTGCCTTCCCTTTTTGTTATAAATACATTTTCCAAATGATTAAGAATGCTTGAATGGTTGAGCTAGGCTCCCTTATTGTAATATTTTTTACTAAGGAGATTGGATCTCTGGTTGTGTACTAGACTTGATAATTTTTTATTAATATAAGTCAATTTCTCTTATTCCATCTTGTTTCCTCTTATACTAAAGTTTTCATGATTGAATGATTCACATGATATTGTTATAGTTGTATTATGATGAATGTTTGATTATAGTATTGCTATGATGTTATTCAATGTTCTTTAAACTTTGAATTCAAGAAGATCTTGTGTTTGAGTTTTTCCTCCTTAGGCTTCTTGAAGACCTGATGTCAATAGCATGCCTCTATACTTCCCTCACCAAATTCTTCCTTCTATTCGCTTTTACTCCCATTCACTGACTGAATTTGATCAAGACCTCAATTGATTGTACATGCTAGCCCAGATTTCTGAGTTAAAATATTCTTATCCTGAGTTTTTTCCATTTGACCTTTTAAACACTCATTTACATTTACACATAATCTGATGGGTACTGGGCTTATCCTCTTTGCAATCCGAGGGTGATTTCTAGTTCTAATAGCTACTACCTCAGCTTCATGTCAAGTTGTGTGGCTATGAAGACTATTGAATGACTATCAACATTTGTTTTCTTCCTCTTATGATTCAAATGTGTTTCATCTAAATCAATTATTTTTTCATAATCAATAGGAATAGACTCATCATCAACCATAGCTCTTTTTCATTTATCTTGTTTGTTCTTTTTGCGAAAATGAGTGATAAACTCATTGGGACCAATCTCAAGAAAATATTCATTTGGAGTTTCCTCATTTTCAAATGTAACCCTTTTAGAATTTCTAGAATGAGGATTTTTCTTTATTCTTTCATGTTCTTCTCTATCTAGTCTTGCAAGTTCAACCTCCATTACTTTCTATTTATTTTTCCTTCCTTCTTGTGTCTTTTCAATATGAAAAGCGTTGATGACATCCATGATATCATTTTCTGTAGAGTAAATCCCCACTAACATATGTGAAATTTGTTCAATAAAATCCTGTAAAAATAAAATATAACATGTTCATGTTAAATAAAATTAAAACATTACCATGATACTAAAAATAATAAATGACACAAAAATAGAAATAAAAAACTTGCATTGTCTTTCTCAATGTCATCAACGTTGGATGCACATAATTCTGAAAAACATTCATTCTTGTTATAATTGTTCAATTAGAAACAATATCTAAACTTGATATAAGTTATCCCTTGTTTGACAAGTGCATAAACAATATATGTGGCTAAAACCAAACATATATCTCGTAACAAGCCAAGTGCATGATAATTTCCTTGCACATGTTCTAATTTTGCACAATACAAATATAAATGATCTCCATTGTTTCATTTCTTGTCTTTAACAAACCAAGAATATTCTTGTTTGTTTTCACCTTCCACAGATTTCCACTCTCTAGCATTCTTCGTTGTCTTTGATAGCTCAGGTGTTAACCTATCATTTTGTTGCCTAACATTCATGGAGGTTCCAGTTGAATTTTTGGATGCCATTATTGCAGGTCATGATCCAAATATATTCATAGATAATCTCTCTCCTCGCATTTTCCTATATTAAGATAAAAAAAAAAATGAGGTCTTTCACATTATAATAAACTAAAAAACACAACATTGAATATAAAAACTAATTTAAAAAAATAAAAAATACAAAATTACCCATATGTAAAAAAATATTTGACCAATGGACTTATTGGGCTTATGTTAGGACCATGGACCATCACTTGGCCATGAGGGGGCAGCCCTATGGCAAATTCGTGGGCATTCCCACAACTTGGCCACAGGGTTGGCCCCCCGCTACCAATTCACAGTCCCCACCCACGGCTTTGCCACAGGGATGGTTGGAATAAAGTGATGCCCGACATCTCCCTATCCCCCCCTGCGGCTAAGGCACGAACATTTCCCAGTGATCACCATGGGCCAAAAATAATAAAATTTAAGTAAAAAACAATAAAAAAAACTAAGTTGTTTTTTTTTAAATTATACCTAAATTTGACTTTTTTTCCTTCTTTTTTTCACAAACTCTTAAGGATTTTGTTAAGATTTTTTGAAAAAAATCTCAATTTTTTTAAAAAGTTGGGTATTTCTTAGAAAAAAGTAGAAAACATCTAAAAAAATTTAAGGTTTTTTAATTTTTGCATGAAAAAATATTATGTGATTCAAAGATAATCTTATAATTGTTGTTTAGGTAAATTGTAAAAAAAAAAATAAAATAAATAAACTCTCAAATGCAATGTCTTCTCGATGTTTTTGCCTTGTAGCTTACTCCAAATCCTAAAACAAATACTGCCCAAGATATAACACAATATAAAAAGATAAAACAAGATTGTGTATATATAACACAAGTGATATAAATTATTGTTAGTATAACGAATGTGGGATAAATAAAAATTAGGTATATTGTCTACATATATAACTAAAATTATATGGATCATCAATATGTTTAATAAATGTGGGATAAATAAATAAACATGATAAATATTTTATTTAACATGTAAATAGAAAAATAAAAGAGTAAAAAATGTTTTTAATTTTTAAGGGAAAATAAGCAAAAAACAATTGGGGGGGAATTTTGGAGGGAAATTGTGTTGTTTTT
>ML797415.1:386666-413098 GCA_009831015.1 Picea engelmannii
TAATATCCAAGCTAGGGTTCTCATACCCTCGACTCTTATTTATACTAAAAAGAAGCATCTAGAGGAAGATCCTTCTAGAAGCGGAAGCTTCTATTAGGTCTTCTTACATTCGCCTTATTCTATTTTATTGAAAGGTCTTATTAGTATTGACCTTTATTACATCAAATACATTGATCTACCTATGTGCGGGTTAGGACCTTAACACTCATCCATGCACAGAAAAGCATGGTGTTTGAATCTATAGGTTGTTGTGCACCGAAGCGACGACTGTCGATTCGGCTCCTGGTCGATTGCTCAGGCGTGGACTGAAGAGCTAGGGACAAATACGAAGAGCACAAAACTTCACAACAATCAACAACCAAGGGGCATTCTCAACATCCAGGGATCAATCCAATGGAATCAATCAACCACGAGATTAAGGCTATGGGGGGGGAATTCAGTTATCAATGAAATGCTAAGTCAATAATTTTCTTTACCCACTTAAAAATACAGAACTGAAATCGTAAGTATACTAATAATCTACCATGAAAAAATAAAAGAAGCATACCGTATCCCAAGTCGCCTGCTCTGAGTTGTTTTCCCGCGCGCTCCATGCAGCTCCCTCTTGCCGACCGATGAGACTTCACTGGTACCTCCCAGCCAACGCTAAGGGTACTCTTCTTCCCCCTTCGCCCCCCCCCGAGCCGCAAATGGGCCACACACACTAAACCAAAGAATCAACTATGTTATCTCCTCAAATAAATTAATTGAAATTTTTTATTTTAGGTGATAGGATGTCTTTTAAAAAGGTACTTTTTAAATTTTTTAAAGCTCATTTCTCAAAGCTTTACGCATGTAATAAAGTTTAAATAAACGTTTGTTTAGTTTTTATTTGATCTAATTCAAATCTCAGGTTTCGGTGGCTTAGGTAAACATTTTGATTGTTCATTAGCCACCGAAAGCCTTAGCTTTCGGAAGCTTAAACAAAGGAATCCAGGACCATTTTAGCCACCAAAATCGCAAAAGTGGGGAAAGAGCCAACACATCCTATCACACATTTCAACCGTCGGGTTCGACGTTTTATGATTGCAATAAGCCACCAAAAAGACTGGAGAACGAACCATCCACGACCAGAAGTTGATCTCTCTGTGATATAAGTGAATATTTCCAGATCATTATATCATTAAGCCATGTGCTTACGTACCCTCCATTTATTACAGTTATCCACCATGACTGCGGAAAATCATCAACCGTTCTGTTGCATCCCTTGTAATCAGTGCCACGTTCAAAAGCTCACCCCAATTTTCTCATTTCTATCATAGTCGAGCCGACTTTCGCTAATTCTACGTGGTGCAACTCTCCCCAGAAATATACTCCTTCAATCACAGGTGTGCGACAACATTGTGGAAAATGAAGAAAGGAATGTCAACCCTGAGGAAAGAGCTCAACGACATCAGTTACCTGGAATCACACTCAGAGGTATGTAAAATGTTCAAGGATGCAGGGTGTTACAATTTTTGCAAAAAATTACAGAGTTCTCATCAGTAGGTGGCAGAGGCCTTTGCCCTCAATTTCAATTGAAATAAAGAAATCATAAGCCGAGATGAATTCGAGATAGATGAAACCCTCATAGCTAAAGTGATAGAGCTTCCCATGATTGGAGAGAAATGGTTTAAAACTATTGTTACTAAGAATGTTGAATTCAAGACTTATTTGAAACTAGAACACAGGGGTTTGATATGGAAGAAAGATATCCATGTATCTTTCCTTGAAGAGAAATGGCAGCAGTTATTAAAATCCATAATGGTTTATGTAACTTGTGAAGGGCGATACAATAGGGTGATGATTTACCATTTTAAACTTATAAATCATTTGACTGGTAGAAACCCACTCAATCTACCCTATTTTCTCCACTGAAGTTTATCTAAGATGGCTCATTAGGTCCAGGCCAAGCCAAATCAAGTTGTAGGTAGATTATCCCACCATAGTCTGATCAAACTTTTGGTTTGTGAGTTGTTGCAAACAAGAGGTAAAAAGTGGAATTACTTCTTATTCTGGAATGATTTCCAGACTGAGGCTTAGCTAGAGGACAAAAAGAGTCCTCATTCCAAGAAGTATTCCACTCCCAGAAGTGAAAAGAGGAGGAGGAGAGATATCTCTCCAACCCCAGTCAATCAACCCTCTCCTTCCTTTAAGCTTGGAAAAACTAAGAAGAAATTAAATTTCAACAGTGAAGAAGAAAAGGTCAAAGAATCCCCAGTGAACAAAAACATTCTTAATCTTCCTTACACAAACTCGGAGGATGAAGAGCACCAGATTAAAACAGGGCACGAGGATTCAGTTACCACAGGGCGTGAAAATTTTGTTTTTGTGGATATATACACAGCAAGTTATGAGAACCTTCCATCACCTACACCTTAAGAAGAACAAGAACCACAAATTGCATATGCCTCATCTAGAAAACGAGTGAAATAGAGTAAATCAAAAGAAATCAAGAAGCTTAAGAAGAAGTTAGCCAAGCAAGAAGTGCTATAAAGAGTAATAAAAACCAGGTATGAAACTCTGTCAAATAACTTTGTAGAAAGCAACTCATCTTTGGAAAGATTAGCCCATGAAAGCATAAAGGAGAAGAAAAAGAAGGACAAGATTGTAAAAAACTACAACAACTTATGGAGAGTATCTCGGGGTTTGAAGAAAAAGGTTAGGGATTTGAGGAAACAAGTTATGTCTTAAAAACACCAAGCTCAGACACATGCTTCTCTTGAGACCCTTGCAAAGGTGGCAGTTCAGTGCAATGAACCAGAGGCAACCAGTAACCCTACAAATTTTGAGCAAGATGCAGAAGCCTAAAAAGATCTGTCCTAAGGTGTTTTTGAGCTGAGACAAGGGTATTTTTGAAATTTTGATAATCTCAGGTTCTCGGTGGCTTAGGCGAACATATCAATTGTTCATTATTCACTGAAAGCAGAACTTTTGGTAGCTAATCGACCTGAATTCTATCTACTCTAGCTACCAAAAGCACTGATAAGGCAGAAAGTTAATGTTTTTGCACAGGTCCAAGTTTTCCTTGTTCAAAAACCTCAAAAATGGTTCCAATCGATGGAAGATAATTAATGACATCCTTATCAAGAGTTTGTTTTGGTTTTGGATGTTCTCTACAAGACAGAAAGGTAAACAACAATTAGCTATTTTCAAGGTTATAAGAATGTTTAACTGTCAACATGTATCATGTTTGACTCCCCTCTTATCACATGAGATCCAGTAGCGTCGGAAGGCTCACTCCAACTGCCAAAAAAACTGAAGAACATAAAGATCAGTCGAGAATTTGAAATGACCTGGTTTATAGGATCTTTATCTATTTTCTTAGGCCAGTTATTGACTTTCTATTTTGGGAAAAATTCGATCCAGTAATCTAGGATCTTGGAACTGTTTGTAAAGGGCTATAAAGCCCAAAACATTTGATAAACAAAGGGTTCGATTTTGAGTTCTATAATCCACTGTTATTGTAAAAAGACACTTTCTTTAATATATTAAGCCTGCAAGCTTCTTTCATTTGTTATTGTCAGACTCTCCTTCATCTTTGTCTATGCATATGAGTTGAAATCATTCTTTTGTCTATGTTTAATGGTCCCATGGATACTGCCATCTTATTTTTTACTATTAAGAAAGAATCATAAGCATCCTTGGCTAGTTTGTTGACCCATCATATATATTGCCTATGTATGTTCTGGTTAACTGATTGGTTTTCTTATCCATTTGATTTACAAACTTATCTGATAATAGCTCCTGAAGGCCTTGTATTGCATGAATATAGCTAGACTGTCTTGAAGATACAATCAAGTGATTAAGATATTCATCTTGATCCAAACCCACACCCATTATTGAGAAAATAGTTACAAAAATATTAAGTTACCAGGCATCTTTGAGATACAGCCTAGGAGAGTTTCCTGGAGTGATAACAAATTGGCACCGTTGTCGGGGAGAGGAGACTGAAGCTCAGCTTCCTTGGGATATGACAAGATCCAACTTTGATGATAGACAAAGTTTGGACACATTTTGGGTTGTAACCATCTATCTGGCGACTCCATTGGATTGAAGTGGCTCCGAGAACGACTCATACCAGGGAAAACCAAGAAAGACCACTGGCAGCACCAATTCTAGATCCTGAGAAGATCATCATAAGTGGAAAATCTTTGCAAAGACAAACTTCCATATCTGCAAGAGAATCTAATCCAGGTATTTCAAGAAACACTTCCTCTTTTGTATCTAGAGAACCTCTTGTCGAATCCCCTTTTGCTGAAACTTCTAGTTCTCAGAAAATTGAGATTGTGTTAGAAATCTTGAAGGGTGATGAGCCTTCAATTTCCTCTGATGTTATAGCTTCTATTTCTGAGCATGTTACTATACCCAACTTAAGAGAAGAAGTTGTAGAATCCCTCCAAGAAAAGGACTCTTCCTCTTATTTGAATTCTTCACCAACTAAGCCTATAGAGATTTTTTTCCATACTCATACCAGTCTACCCATTCTTGAAGATATTTTACAAGATCTGTCCTCTAAGGGTGAAGAAAACTTGGCCTTACTACTCGGTCAGTTTTACAGAGCCTCTTACTTTCCACCTTATTCAGGAAACACTTTCCGGGGTAGTCATCCTACCAGTGCTTCTCCTTCATTCCTCAGTGAAGTAAGACCACCATTGCCCATAGTCTCACATATCCCATCTCATCCATCATCTATAGAAACGTCTTCCTCTGCATCAACCCCCAAGATTGCCATGGCTGCCTCTTTGACAAAAATGGAACAGATTTTAGCCAATAGGTATGCCCCTCTTGTGTTGCACAATCCCTTATCAGCCATGCCGACAGGAGATTATCATAAATATATACCAAAGTTTACTGGATCTGGGGATTATACTGTTGAGGAACATATAGAAGCTTTCTATGCTTATGTTGAGAACATTAACATTTCAGAGGAAGATGTTTGGACCAGAATTTTTGTGCAGAGCTTGGATGGCCAAGCCAGTAAGTGGTTCAAGGAACTTCCACCAAATTCAGTGGCAGGCATTGAGTAGTTAGACAAGGTGTTTTTGAAACATTGGGGACAAAGAAGAGATCTCTTATATTATATTTCTGAATTCGGAAATTTAAGAAGAGAAAATGGGGAGTCTGTCTTAGAATTCACCAAAATATTTAATAAGATGTTCGACAAGATTCCTGCAGAGATCAAGCCAACTGATGCATCAACAAAGATCACTTACTCTTCTTCCTTTGATCCATATTTTTTCTTAATCCTTAGAGAAAGAAGGTTAGCCACACTCGCTTTAATGCAAGATGTTGCTCTTGAGGTTGAATCTAATATTTTGGCATCTCAGAAACTCAAAGGAAAATTTGAGAGAAAGAAGTCGTTTGATGATCCTCCTTCTTCTTCAAATACCAAAATGGAAAATATGGCCAAGATGTTGGATAGCTTGACCTTGGAAATGTCAAAACTGAAAATTTAGAGTCAGCAACAAGTAAGAAGTAAAGGGCCTAATGCTTATGCTCCCAGGAATCCCATTGCATTCCTTACAGAAGGAACAACCAATAGGTCCAGATCCTTCAGAGAGACAAGAATGCAGCTGATGACCAAAGGATCAGGGCCCCATTCCCAAATGAAATTCTAGAAGAAGAACAGGAGCTATCTCATGATGAAATTGAAGAAGAAGATGACATCAATTGCTTTGGGGATGAAAATGATTCCTCCTTTTTGACACAAACAGATTATGAGGAGGCCCATATGGACAAGCAGATTCATGAGGCAAGCATTGAAGAATATTTTTATCAGACAGATGATCAGCCATGTTACAATTTAAGATCTAAGACTGTTGCTCCAAACCCATTGCTTGTTGCTCCCGGGAAAAAGAAAGATGTTGTTGCCAAGCAGCCTGCTGCTCCTATAAAGAAGACGTCCACTCCTGCAAAACAACAGCAGAAGCAATTGCAGCCCCAAGCCAAAGAAAAAGTCTCCCTCAGAGCTCCTCCTAACGAGGTAAAACCTTCTGATAGATTGTCATACTCATTTAATTTCGAATCATAAATTCAGAAGGTGAAAATACCTATGCAATTGAATGAAATTATGAAGAATGTCATATTCAAGTCTGCTATCATGAATTCCCTTCAACCAAAGACTCCTCTAGCTGCTGATTACGTAAACCTTCAATATGACAAGCCCACAATGACTATAGGACCTATGGTAGAATATCGAGATGACTCTTGTCCACCCTTCTACATATCCCTAAATATCCATGACAAGATCCTTCACAACTGCTTGCTTGACTCGGGAGCGCCACACAATCTTATGCCTAAAGCAGTGATGGATGAACTTGGGCTTGACGTCAGAAAACCTTACCATGATATTTTCTCTTTCGACTCTAGGAAAGTCAAATGCCTTGGCCTTATAAAAGACCTTGTCATAAACCTTGCTCAGCTGCCAATGAGAAACATGGTAATGGATGTTGTAGTGGCTGATATTCCACCCAAGTTCGGCCTCCTCTTGTCGTGTTCATGGAGAAAAAGGCTAGCGGGTACCTTGTAGATGGATCTTTCATATGCCACAGTCCCAGTTTTTGGAGGAGAGCTAAAGAGACTTTATAGAGAAAATCAGCTTGCCTACATCATTAGTGATGGGAAAAATTATGTAAACCATCTGATTTATGCTTTAGACACAGACTTTGGATCATGCATTCTGCAAATAGATGATTCTTAGCCAGCTCCTTTGCAGCTCACAAAGCCTACTTATCAGCAGACTGATGGGGAGATTACTCCCGTGTGGACCATGTTCTTTGATGGTGCCAGTACCAAAGACTCAACAGGTGTAGGTGTAGTTTTGATTTTTCCTTCGAAAGAGGCTATGCATTTGTCTTTTAAGATTGATTTCAAAACTACTAACAATATAGCAAAGTATGAGGCTTTGTTATTTGGATTAAATTATACCAAGGAGATGGGAATCAAAGGACTAAAAGTGTTTAGAGACGCAGATCTCATCATACAGCAAGTGAACAGTACTTTCCAAGCAAAACATGTCAGATTGAAAGCCTACAGGGATGAGGTATGGAAAATCAGGGATTCTTTTTCCATTTTTGACATTTCTTATGTACCTAGAGCTATGAATCATCTTGTTGGTTCCCTTGTTGTCTCAGCTAGTATGTTTATTCCTCCCATGCCTCCCAGACTGAATTATGAAATCCAAGTCAAATATAGACCATCCCTGCCCGAAAATATCAAATATTAGAAAGTTTTTGAAGATGATGATGAGCTTAGTAGATTTCTCCAGGTGGTAGATGAATTTTCTAATATGCATATTGACCAGAAAAATCAAAATGTAGAGGAATCCCAGAAGCCTAAGATAAAAAGAAAAATGGGTCAACATGATATCGTTCAGCTACCCAACAATTATATACCTCAGGGGTTGGTGCCTCTTGAGAAGCTTTTCAATCAAAATGATGTCCCCTACAAACCTGATAAGAAGGAGAAAGATCATGTTGTCCATGAGCACAATATAGGAAGCCAAAATCATCCTAAATCCATAAATTTGTCCACTGAATTAACCGCTGATCAAAGGTATGAATATTGCAGCATTATGAAGGAATTTGCAGATGTTTTTGCCTGGAAATATAGTGATCTGAAAACCTATGATCCTGAGGTCATTCAACATAAGATTCCCCTTGAGAAAGATACCATCCCTTTCAAATAGAAACTGATATCTAGCCATCCTCTCCTGTTGCCTGTAATTGAAAAAGAAAACAAAAATCTCCTTGATGCCAAAATTATAATTCCTTTAAGATACTCTAAATGGATCACAAATCTAGTAATAGTGAGAAAGAAAAATGGTGTGATCAGGTTATGTGTTGATTTTAGAAACCTAAATAAATGCTCAAAGAAAGACAACTATCCCCTACCCAAGATGGAACATTTGTTGCAAAGAATTTTAGGGGCCACTGTCATGTCTTTCCTAGACGGCTTCTTAGGCTATAACTATATTTCTGTACATCCTGATGACCAAGAAAAAACTGCCTTTAATACTCCTTGGGGTACCTTCATGTATGCCAAGATGTCATTCGGGCTAATGAATGTCGGGGCCACTTTTCAGAGAGCCATGGACATAGCTTTCATGGGAGAGAAGGACAAGTTTGTCCTCAGCTATCTTGATGATATCACAGTTTATTCTAGCAGTCATGAAGAGCATCTGAAGCATCTGAAAAGAGTATTTTTGAAATGCAGACAGTTCAGGATTTTGCTAAACCCCAAAAAATCTTAATTTTCTCTCAAGAAGGGTAAGCTCCTAGGCCACATTGTTTCAGCGGAAGGAGTGAAAATTGATCCAGCTCGGGTGGAAGCAATTCAGAGGTTGTCCATACCAAGGTCAAAGAAAGATATCCAATCTCTACTCGGTAAGATAAATTTTGTTAGAATATTTATTCCAAATTTTGTTGAGTTAGTGAAACACATAACCTCTATGCTAAAAAAGGGATCCGAGATAAAATGGATAGACAATGCAAGAAGTTCATTTTATAATATCAAACAAGCTATCATGGAATCCCCCACTCTAATCAGTCGGGATTACACCAAGAACTTCTATATTTTCTCTTTTGCTTCCTATGACACGGTGGAAATAGTCTTGTTACAAAAAGATGATGAAAGTCTTGATCACTCGGTGTCCTTTTTCAACAAAGCACTCAAAGATGCTAAACTAAGGTATGATCCTATAGAAAAACAAGCTTATGCTCTCATTAAGTCATTAAAATCTTTCAGAATTTATATCCTCCATGCAAAGGTTGTTTCCTATGTTCCTTCAGCCTCTGTGAAGGATGTATTGACTCAACCTGATATTGATGGAAAGAGAGTTAAATGGATCACAAAGATGATTGAGTTTGACATAGAAGTGAATCCCACTAAACTAATAAAAGGCCAAGGCCTTGCCAAGCTTCTGACAAAAGAGAATTGCGATATTTTGGACATAAATTTCATTGGGGAAAGTTTAGCAAGTTTGCAGACATGGGTAGCAGTGGAAGAACAACATGACAGCCATCAGGTGGCCGAGAATTTGTCTTCATGTGAGTGGTATTCAGGTATTATTCATTTTTTACAGAAGTTGGAGGTTTATCCTAAATTTAGCATGACTCAAGCCCGAGCCCTTAAGCTCAAAGCAATTAAATTTTGCATTAATAATAATCTTTTGTATTGGAAAGATCCTACTGGTTTACTACTAAAATGTTTAGACAAAGAAGAGTCAACTGAAGTCATGCATCAGTTTCATTCAAGTATTTGTGGAGGCCATCTTTACTGGAAGACCACAGCTCATAAGATCTGAAGGGATGGGTATTATTGGCCTTTTCTTTTTTCAGATGTGTGTGCCTTTGTGAAATATTGTGATAAGTGTCAAAGATTCACAAGAAAACAACAACTAAAATCTATGCCCCTGAGACCCATTGTAGTGAATGGTCCTTTTCAACAGTGGGGTTTACATTTCATAGGTGAGATTAATCCTTCATCTAGTGGTCAGCATAAATGGATCTTGGTAGCCACTGACTATTTTACAAAGTGGATAGAGGCAATCCCCACTAGAAATGCCACTCATCAGGTCGTCATGAAGTTTCTCTATGAGAACATCTTGAGCAGATTTGGTTGCCCAAAAAGGCTAGTGAAAGATAATGCAACAACTTTCAAAGCTGATGCATTGATTGACATGTGTAAATCAACGGGTATTCAATTGGTACACTCTACTTCCTACTACCCTCAGGGTAATGGCCTTGTCGAGTCATCCAATAAGAGTCTAGTCAGAAAGTTGTTGGAGGAGAATCAAAAGAGTTGGGATTCTAAACTAAAGTTTTCTCTTTGGGCAGACAGAGTAACTAACAAGAAATCCATAGGAACTTCTCCATTCAAACTGGTTTATGGCACTGATGCCATTTTCCCCATTCAACTAGTTTTACCAGTGGCTAAGTTTTTTTAGGAGGAACAAACTGAATCAAATAATATGATGAGAAGAATGCTTGACTTGGTAGATTTGCAGCAGGTCAGAGAAGAGTTGGTGGATAAATCAGAGGCTCATCAAAATAGGATCAAGGATACTTTTGATAGAAAAGCAAAGGTGGACGACTTTTAGGTTGGCGACTGGGTTCTGAAATGGGATGCCCTCAGACAAGATAAAGGCAAGCACGACAAGTTTGACTCTTTGTGGACCGTTCCTTTCATGATAACTCAAGTACAGCACAACAACACCTTCATTTTGCAAAGTCTAGAAGGTGAAGAAATGTTTGGTGGCCCAGTCAATGGGCGTTTTCTGAAACTCTATTTCATCTAAGGCTTTGAAGCCTTGTCATTGTAATTTTTATTTTCAAGTTTGTTTTTACAAAATAACTCCATGCCCAATGGAAACACTAGTAGATAGGTTTGAATTTTCATTTTTCAGGAAAGACATTGTTTCTGTGGTTCTTGAAACCTCACAGGGAGGCTTTCACCCCCAATAGGAGCCAGTGTTATCTCCTCAAATAAATCAATTGAGATTTTTTATTTTAGGTGATAGGATGTCTTTTAAAAAGGTACTTTAAAAAAAATTTAAAGCTCATTTCTCAAAGCTTTATGCATGTAATAAAGTTTAAATAAACGTTTGTTTAGTTTTTATTTGATCTAATTCAAATCTCAGGTTTCAGTGGCTTAGGAGAACATTTTGATTGTTCATTAGCCACCGAAAGCCTTAGTTTTCAGAAGCTTAAACAAAGGAATCTAGGGCCATTTTAGCCACCGAAATTGCAAAAGCGGGGAAAGACCCAGCACGTCCTATCACACGTTTCAACCGTCGGGTTCGACATTTTATGATTGCAATAAGCCGCCGAAAAGACTGGAGAACGAACCGTTCATGACCAGAAGCTGATCTCTCTGTGATATAAGCGAATCTTTCCAGATCATTATATCATTAAGCCATGTGCTTACGTACCCTCCATTTATTACAGTTATCCACCATGACTGCTGCAAATCATCAACCGTTCTTCCGCATCCCTTGTAATTAGTGCCACATTCTAAAGCTCACCCCAATTTTCTCATTTCTATCGCAACCGAACCGAATTTTGCTAATTCTACGCAGTGCAACTCTCCCTCGAAATATGCTCCTTCAATCACAGGTGTGCGAAAACATTGTGGAAAATGAAGAAAGGAACATCAACCCTGAGGAAAGAGCTCAACGACATCAGTTACCTAGAATCACACCTGAAGGTATGTCAAATGTTCAAGGATGCAGGGTGTTACAAGTTTTGCAAAATATTACAGAGTTCTCATTAGCAGTTGGTAGAGGCCTTTGCCCTCAATTTCAATTGAAATAAATCAATCATAGGTTGGGATGAATTAGAGATAGATGAAACCCTCATAGATGAATTGACAGAGCTTCCCATGACTGGAGAGAAATGGTTTAAAACTATTGTTACTAAGAATGTTGAATTCAGGACTTATGTGAAACCAGAACACAAGGGTTTGATATGGAAGAAAGATATTCCTGTATCTTTCCTTGAAGACAAATGGCAGTAGTTATTAAAATCCATAATGGTTTATGTAACTTGTGAAGGGCGATACAACAGGGTGATGATTTACCATTTTAAACTTATAAATCATTTGACTGGTAGAAACCCACTCAATCTGCCCTATTTTCTCCACCGAAGTTTATCCAAGATGGCTCATCAGGTCCAGGCCAAGCCTAATCAAGTTGCAGGTAGATTATCCCACCATAGTCTGATCAAACTTTTGGTTTGTGAGATGTTGCAAAGAAGAGGTAAAGAGTGGAATTACTTCTTATTATGGAATGATTTCCAGATTGAGGTTTAGCTAGAGGACAAAAATATTCCTCATTCCAAGAAGTCTTCCACTCCCAGAAGTGGAAAGAGGAGGAGGAGAGTTATCTCTCCATCCTTAGTCAATCAACCCTCTCCTTCCTCTAAGCTTGGAAAAACTAAGAAGAAATTAAATTTCAACAGTGAAGAAAAAAGTCCAAAGAATCCCCAGTGAACAAAAACATTCTTAATCTTCCTTACACAGACTCGAAGAATGAAGAGCACCAGATTGAAATAGGGCACAAGGATTCAGTTAACACAGGGTGTGAAAATTCTGTTTTTGTGGATATATACATAGCAAGTTATGATAACCTTCCATCACCTACACCTCAAGAAGAACAAGAACCACAAATTACAGATGCCTCATCTAGCAAATGAGTGAAACAGAGTAAATCAAAAGAAATCAAGAAGCTTAAGAAGAAGTTAGCCGAGCAAGAAGTGCTAGAAAGGGTAATAAAAACCATGTATGAAACTCTGTCAAAGAACTTTGTAGAAAGCAACTCATCTTTGGAAATATTAGCCCATGAAAGCATAAAGGAGAAGAAAAAGAAGGACAAGATTGTAAAAAACTACAACAACTTATGGAGAGTATCTCAGGGTTTGAAGAAAAATGTTAGGGATTTGAGGAAACAAGCTATGTCTTCAAAAAACTAGGCTCAGACACATGCTTCTCTTGAGACCCTTGCAGAGGTGGCAGTTCAGTGCAATGAACTAGAGGCAGCCAGCAACCCTACAAATTTTGAGCAAGATGCAGAAGCCTAAAAAGATCCGTCCTAAGGCGTTTTTGAGCTAAGACAAGGGTATTTTTGAAATTTTGATAATCTCAAGTTTCGGTGGCTTAGGCGAACATATCGATTGTTCATTAGTCACTGAAAGCAAAACTTTCGGTAGCTAATCGACCCGAATTCTATCTACTCTAGCTACCGAAAGCACTGATAAGGCAAAAAGTTAATGTTTTTGCACAGGTCCAAGTTTTCCGTGTTCAAAAACCTCAGAAATGGTTCCAATCGATGGAAGATAATTAATGACATCCTTATCAAGAGCTTGTTTTGGTTTTGGAGGTGCTCCACAAGATAGAAAGGTAAACAACAATTAGCTATTTTCAAGGTTATAAGACTGTTTGGCTGTCAACAAGTGTCATGTTTGACTCCCCCCATATCACATGAGATCCAACAGCCTCGGAAGGCTCACTACACCTGCCAAAGAATCTGAAGAACATAAATATCAGTCAAGAATTTGAACTGACCTAGTTTATAGGATCTTTATCTACTTTCTTAGGCCAATTATTGACTTTCTGTTTTGGGCAAAATTTGATCCAGTAATCTAGGATCTTGGAACTGTTTGTAAAGGGCTATAAAGCCCAAAACATTTGATAAACAAAGGGTTTGATTTTGAGTTCTACAATCCACTGTTATTGTAAAAAGACACTTTCTTTAATATATTAAGCCTGCAAGCTTCTTTCATTTGTTATTGTCAGACTCTCCTTCATCTTTGTCTATGCATATGAGTTGAAATCATTCTTTTGTCTATGTTTAATGGTCCCATGGTAACTGTCATCTTACTTTTGACTGTTAAGAAAGAATCATAAGCATCCTTGGCTAGTCTGTTGACCCATCATATATATTGCCTATGTATGTTCTGGTTAACTGGTTGGTTTTCTTATCCATTTGATTTACAAACTTATCTAATAATAGCTCTTGAAGGTCTTGTATTGCATGAATATAGCTAGACTATCTTGAAGATACAATCAAGTGATTAAGATATTCATCTTGATCCAAACCCACATCCATTATTGAGAAAATAGTTACAAAAAGGTTAAGTTACCAGGCATCTTTGAGATACAACCTAGGAGAGTTTCCTAGAGTGATAACAAGCTAGATCCTAGCTCGCCTCGCAAGGCCGAGATACCTCTCCTCACCGAGCTGGGTATCCCAACTCCCACAAGCTAAGTCAGTCAAGTCTGAAATTCTGCAGCATAACGTTACACAAACAGAGGAGATCATGCATCCTTCTCCTCCCTCCATTATATAGATTTTCTAAGTTATTTACTTTCCCTAATTCCCATTTAATTTTTTTTTAATAATTTAATTCCATAAAAATCCTCCCTGTACATGTGTCACCCATCCCCTTCATTCCTCCATAAATTAATTTCATTAATTAATTGATTACCCTTATTTCCCTCACTCACCTAAAGGCACTCCTAGAATTGCTCCTAGGTGTTCCCATATTCCCTTACAAGTTTTAATGACTTTCCCCCTTACTAATTTACTAGTTGAGTTTAATTTAGAAAGTTCTTAAATGCTAGATACCTTACTAAGTTAGACTTTATGCTTGTTCCTTGTGTTTCCCCTTTCTTTTTATGTTTCCCACTTTTTTCTAGTTTCCTAATTCTTTTAGATTTCCCTCTTTCCCCTTTTTATTTAAAACTCAACTTGGCAGTTGTAGAAAATTAAATTTTTCTCTTTTTCCTTTTTAATTAATAAATTTTAATTAGCATAAGTGACAAAACAATTATTTCCCTTTTTAAAAAAAATTATCCCCAAAAGATTTTTATAAATTAAAAGAATTACTTACCCCCTTCTTGACACATGATTAATGATGGTTATCAATTTTACATACATATTTTTCTTTTACCGCAAGTTTCACCTAGACCTAGATTTTAATTTTCGAGGTTGGGTGACATTTTATTAGGGAAATTGTTTTAAATTTTTCTTATCACGTTATTCGTCCTAAGGCCATCTAGGTTTATTCCTTTATTAATTAACAACGAGACGTGCCCTTAAGGATGCACTAGGTGTTCCAAGGGTGCCACTCGTCTCTTTATGTTTCTCCCGCGTGACATGCCCTTCAAGACGCACTACGTGCTCCAAGGGTGCCACTCTCCTCTTTCCATTTTTCTTGTGCGACGTGCCCTTCAGAATGCACTACGTGCTCCAAGGGTGCCACTCGCCTCTTGACTGACTTGGTAGACATCAGAAAACCTTGGATTCAATACTCCGTCAGGTGATCTTGTAGGAGACTAAGGGACTTTAAGGAATAAGGCCCCTACCTTATTGTGCGCCCCTTAGAATCATCGTGAGCGGCTGTCGCAGTTGGCCCTCATGACATCGTGGGTATAGCACCTGTCTATTTCAATGCAGCCAAATAACATGTCATCAATTCATAACGCCTCATAATCATAAATCAAATGCCCAAAAGTATAATAATCCGGATCACTTGCGAGCAAGTGTCCTCAAAGAATAAGTTTTCTCAGTGCATGCAAGAGCAGGATGTTAAAATCATCAATTTAAAACACTTATACATACTAGTGTACATGTGCAAGGCATGCATGTGTAGCTAGCACATTCAAGACTCACACATGCACTAATGACAATAATTATCACTCCTAAAGTAATTCTTGCATTCGTCCAATCCAATCAACAAGACCATTCATTTCATAAAAGATAGTAAACTATTTAAAATGTTCATGAAATCCATCAATTACAATAATTTAACACAAACAACATTCACTTAAATAATTGTAGTTTATATATATATATATATATATATATATATATATATATATATATATATATATATATATATTCAAACAGATGAGATCAAGAAATTCTTCTATAAGGAGAAACCCCACACACTCTCAACTACTTCTAGTCATCTTTCCTCCCTAACTTACTTCCATCTTCCATTCCTATCCTTCCCCTGTTGGACTATCTTGGAGCGTCAACTATATTGACCTAACTCCAAACAGAATCAGTAAGAGGAAGTGTCAAATCTCTTGACCAAGCTTCCCCAACAGGCAACTCACAATCATCATCACACGTTTAGGGGAGCATGAGCTAACACCATCCTCCCATGACTCCAGGTTTTAGAGGATACACGGTCGGAAATGTCTCCACCCCTCCTAATAGAACTAGGGTAAACACCCTACCATGGACCATACAGTGGCACTATGTTGCTTGGAATTTTGTCATCGTATATTTAGTTTCAAGAAGTCTTTGCCACCTGAAAAACCTACACTTATCTACACATCATAGCAATGCATTTGAACCAATATAATTTCACATACAAAGATTCATACCATATTGTTTCCTAGTCGATGTTCACGACATCAACCTTTTATCATGATTATCCTTTGGATATTTCATAGCCTATTTACCTGCAAATTAGTATATAACACAAATCCATACATATCCATGCATTATCATCATGTAATTGCATTTAATCATATTCTCAATCCGGTATCCACGTACCAAAAACTTAAATGCTAAAATTTTCAAGCTAGAAATAAATTGCATTATATCCATCATAATTCAAATAACGATAAACATTCATAGAATGGACATTAACATAGGTCCATATGTATTAAAATTTCAAGTGTATCATTAATAGTTTTACAATCAATAGAAAATAAAAGGTGATTAGGTCTTAAGTCATTCTCGCTATCTAAGTCAAAAGGTGGCATTACATACACCCACCCTTCAAAACAAAACTTCTTTCCAAAGTTATGGTCATTCTCAATATAAGGAAAAATTCATGACACAACTTCTATGTGTCTTATATGATAGCAAACCCTATTCTATATTGGTCCCATTGTACCTTGACTGATTAAAAGCATGTTGAGGCTATTAATATATTGATTACAACTACCCCTATTTAGTAAGCACCTTACCGTGTCTCGACTCTATTTTATTATCACTTTTAATTTAATTAATGATAAGAGACACTTTGGTTATAGATTTATTCTTCCTAAGTTCCATATATGACCCCCATATATAAATTATAGTCTATTTGTTTGTTCACTAGTTAGAACCTTATCTCATCATCAATTCTCTAGTTAAGTGAATTTTATATCGAGTTCGATATAAACTTCCTTAAGTCATACATACAATCCTACCTAGGGTATCTTGATAATTATAAACAATCGCTATTGACTTTGATCATCTCTCTAATGTAATTAACTCCCTTGATATAGTATTGTCCTTAGACTATAATTCTCGTTCATGCTCTCACTTACTTTTGTGTGTTATTCTCTAACCTACTTATTAATTCTTTATTTATTTTTACCTATATCTCAATTGTCTACCACCCTTTGTAACATCGTTTCATGTTGCATTTCTTGCATTCCCACACCTTGTATTACATTGATAACATTTGTATTATATCATTATTTATTTATTATCTTTTTGTTACATCTATTTTTCTCTAACCATCATTTAGTCCATGTTATGTTCTTAATACGCTTCGTGCATATTCTCTCACTATCTTCAACCACCCTTCATGTCAACACCTTATTGCTATATATATCACATTGCATAAAACATGTATTTTTTCCATCTTACCTACTTGTATGTCACTTCACACTCTAATACTTTATACTACTTGCCATTCTTGTATAGTTATTTATTTATCATTAATATTTTCCCTTAATTTTCCATCATTATTACATACTAACTATCTTGTCATTCTTATATCCTCAACGTCTTTGTCATAATTCACTTTATGTATATTACCTATTTCTCGATTCTTCTTCTTGCAATTGTACTTTGTATGTCTCATAATTATATCATCTATACCTACATAAATCCTACTAACTCTAGCCTATAACTCTTTTCTTGTCCATCTCTATCACTTTCAATTTCTTTCCCCTTACTATGAAAGAAGTTTAACGATGGAAAGTGTTTTCATCATTCCTTATCTATATTTTATTTTATTTTTCAATTAGAGTTTTTTCATAGGGAAAAATCCTTCTTGGTGAGCAAGCAGTTGCTAAACTAATTAATGCATTTCAAGATGTGAGCTACCATTTAGAAAAATCACCTCTCTTACATGGGACTTGTGCATAATAAACCACAGCACTCCATTGGAATCTCTACTACCAAATACATTTATGGGCGAAAGTGCTACCGTTTTTTCCAAGGATACACCCTTTTCTCCAAGCATGCTTTCATTCATTTTCTTAGTCAACTAACATCAGATAAGGTACTTGTCACTCATCTTACTGATGTTACCCATCCTTTACAAGATATACATGAACTCCACGTCAATATATATGTCAATTTAATTATTTATATATGTTTTCTCTCATCAAAGAAATCATTGTCCATCTCGTTGAGGGTGATAAGTTATAAATCATACTTGGGGTTTATGTACTATCAATAAGATTAGATAACTATTTCCATTTTTTTTTGGACAAGTTTTGGATATCATTTATTAACAATGTTCTTTGGAAATCCACACAACTTATAGACATGCTTCACGAATAGCTCAATGACTTGTGAGGCTTTGTCAATGTCAATGTTTGACCATGACAAACACGAATTAATATAAATTTTTTTTTCCTTCCACCTAACCCAAATCCATAAGGAAGCCCATGCTAAACTATTCAAAGTTTTTATTGAAAATGGGAAAATACTATAATATCCTAGAATTTTGACAATCCTTGATATATCCATCTAACCAGTGTGTTATGAAGTAACTAAGTGTTTTTTCTCACATTTACTTTAATACATTTCCAATATATGTCACAAACAAGCTAATGTGACTGGTAGCAAGCGAGGAATGCCATTTATCTAAGACTTCATTGAATTTAGAATTATTTACATGGTATATGTGGTTCTAGTAGAAAATCAAATCACCTAAGAATATATACTTTTCAATCTCTTCTTGGATATTTTTGAGAAATTATTTCCATCGTGTTTCAATAGTAGATATTAGATGTAACATTGGTAGTCAGATAACAAATCGGTAACCATGTTATTTATATCTTTATTATTAATATATTTATGATTTACAATTATGGAAGAGCTTTAGAAAAACTTTTCAAATGTTTTTTCCTAAGAATATATACTTGTCAATCTCTTCTTGGATATTTTTGAGAAATTATTTCCATCGTGTTTCAATAGTAGATATTAGATGTAACATTGGTAGTCAGATAACAAATCGGTAACCATGTTATTTATATCTTTATTATTAATATATTTATGATTTACAATTATGGAAGAGCTTTAGAAAAACTTTTCAAATGTTTTTTCCTAAGAATATAAGAATATATACTTGTCAATCTCTTCTTGGATATTTTTGAGAAATTATTTCCATCGTGTTTCAATAGTAGATATTAGATGTAACATTGGTAGTCAGATAACAAATCGGTAACCATGTTATTTATATCTTTATTATTAATATATTTATGATTTACAATTATGGAAGAGCTTTAGAAAAACTTTTCAAATGTTTTTTTTTTTTTTTTTAATTGTAATTTATGGATTAATTTTTTTTTTATTTAATTGAAAGAACTAATGTGAATAGTCAAAAAAAGATAATTGCAATTAAACAACCCAAGAGGAGTTCACTTTTGGCAGGAAGGTCTTCGAGAACAGGTGTACTTCCAGTTAGATAAAAATTGTGAATGATATTCACAAACGTGGAGGAACTATTCTTGGCACTTCTAGGGGCGGTTGTGGCATTAATCAGGTATCGATATAAAGTTTATAAATTAATAGTTGATATCTATATAGTTTGACTGTTTTGTTTGACAGTATTAATAGTTGATATCTATATATCCCTTCTTCTTCATATCTATATATCTATATCAATGGGCCTCTTTCCCTCAAGATTTCCTCCCCACCCTTCATCCAGAGGTGGTGGGTTCGACTCCAATTGGATGATCAGGATGAGGACGTCTTCATCGCGCTTAATATTGTCGAGGAGAACATGAAGCAGTCGGATTTTGTCTACTGAGACCACTGCAGGGTTTTCGTTGGCTGGCAGGAAAACCCTGTTTGCAAGACACGATACCACTTCATTATATAGGCGGTCAATGTGAAACAACATTGTGCCTCCTGTGGAGCTTCTGTTGCATCCTCTGCTTCTTCAAGATGCAAAGAGGGTGACTTGGAGATACGCAGGGACACTGATTTGGAGGACGAGACTCAACTCATTTTGGAAGATGTAAGGAACTTGCTACATGGTATAATACATGTAAATGAGATGTGAGAACCAAGAATGTTCTCTGCCCTCATGCGACCCATTGCCCCGACAAATTAAATTATTCTCCACTGCCAGTACAGAAGGAGATCTAGAACACTCTCTATGTAAATGTGGTGAGAAATATATAGATGCCAACAACTCAAGCATTTACTCATTATAGAGATCTCCGGAGCCCACAACTGAAAGGCTCTTCATAGGAACAAAACTAACAATAATTGTTAGCAAGAAATTCTCCATTAAAACGGGAATTGTGAAGATAGGCTTTTATGAAGAACACCAAGTGAAAATTTTCAGGGTTTTGTGGGACATGCCGGAAAGTTTGATTTTCCATGTGGGTTTTGGAGGAATGAATCTCCAAGTTTATATTTAACGTGGGTTTTACCGCACTGAAAAACCCAACTTGTATGAATTCTGTTTTGCTTTCAATTATACTCTTTGTTGGTTTTCTGGCATCCACGGGAAATTTTAGGTAGGCAAAGACCAAATTATCTTGTTTGGGTTACCTGGTTTTTTTTTTAAATACTTATATTTCTCAGCTTCTCCTTTCCTAGTGCTATTCTGATAAATAATTTGTGGTTTCACACAACAAGGCAGTTTGTTATCTTTGTCTTGAAGCTATAAAGTGTGATTTGCAGAGATACGCACATGGATTTCTCGACTTCCATCACCCCCTATGGTATATACTTCTCAATCCTCCATTCACCACAGATGCACACATGAGTATCTATTAAAATCTCCACCTTTATACTGTCGAAAATGGCGAGTCGATATGGAATCTGCCCAAAGAAGAAATCGAGGAATTAATCAGCATAAGTCTCAACAATCAGGAATTAATTGGCAGGTTTATCTCCTCTGTCTGTTAGTTGGGAACATTATTTGTTGGCTTATTACTATTGGTTTTATTATCTCCATTCACTACTTTCCAAGAAGAAAAGAAATGGATCTTGGAATATCGACGAGCTACAATGGATTTTCAGTAGCACTATACACTTTGATTGTGATGGCCATTTCGTTGGATGATGATTCCTTGTATCTATTACTAAATGTCGTACTTTCTTTGATAATTTTCTCCAGTGTATATGTTTTTATTCGAAAATCACCCTCCATGGAGGATTCTGAAAGTGAATCTATAAGAGATGGCAAGAGGTTTACATTCATTACCTTTAATATCATTGTCGTTCTTTTAGGGGTTTATCTCCTGGTCAACGAGTTTTTGAATTTCAAGAGCACATCATCCTACAGACTGTATGCAATAGGGATGGTGTTTCTGTTAGTTGCTCCTGTATGTATACCTGGAGGCATATATATATATATATACGTGGTCTGAGAAAGAACGGGGATGCAACCATGGGATTACAAGGAGATTACTCAAGTATTTCAGATGATAATGGCGGGTTAAGTAAACAATTTTTCTATAGTGATGAAGATAGATGTTTACAGGAAAATGAAATGGAATTTGGGAGTGAAGTAGTGCATGAAGGTTATGCTGGTGAAAGAGACTTTGCAGATAATAATGTCTAGATTTTCAATGACATCTTCACAATAATTCAGTTTTTCTGGTCTCATTCCCAGCCTAGCTTAGGCCAAGAGCATAATGTCCCTCAACTTTTAAGAAATGTGGATTTCTGGTTGTATTTCTTTATGTATTTTTGTGGGGCAACTTCGCAGAAATGATCAATGCCCTTGCTTCTTCTCCATATATCTTCTACACCTTTATGGTCCACACATGGCTTTCTAAGAAGGAAACTGCAAGGGGAATGGTGTTTTATATTTATAAGAGGAAAGGCATTATGTTTTGGTTGTTATGTTATAACTAATCTTGATGTAAAACTAACAAAACTAGTCTTGGGTCGTTAAATTTCAGACCATGGTAAGCAGATTCTGCACTGAGACAAATTAACTAAAACTTAGGTAGCTTTAAATATGAAAGTCTCAATCAAAACAACAATCTTTGAATATGTTGATCTATCAGATTGTACAGTTATGTGGATGGTCAAGCCCAGGTTTCACTTTTGAAACCGGGCTCTGATACCATTTGCAGTGCCTAACTATTTTTCAAGACTCAAATAAATAGATATATATTTTGTTGTTTCCTACTGAAATAATTTACAATTTAAATTACTTTTTTCTTTCATGACTTTTCTATACCAGGAAAATAAAAACAACAGCATAATAAAAATAGAACTTAATAAAATACATAGAATGCTTACCTCAACCTGTAGATTAGTTGATTTAGTCCATTTTATGCTTATTGATGATCATTCTCAACTGCCCCAAACTCAATATTAACTTCCCAGCCAACTAGGAATAGCCTTTTCCACTCCCTAGCTCCTTCCTGGCCTCTGAGCCCAAAGTTCCCAGCAACAAAAGTGCCCTGTGAGAGTTTCCAAAATGCTTTGTTCTCTCAATTTTCCTCCTCCTCCTTCACCTCTTGCAGAAATTTTCAATCCAAAATGAGACCCCCTCTCCTAGTCCTCTCCTCTCTTCCTTATCCTCCTCTCTCAAATCCCCCTCATTAATTTCCCAACAACCTTATCCCCCATTAATTCCTCAATAACCGTATCCCCCCATTAATTACTTCACCCACCTTTTAATAATAAAATAATAAAATTCTCATTTAATATATTTTAATAATTAATTTAAATTAAATTAAAAACTATGATAAAAATTAATCAATTTAGATTGTTTCAATGATATATAATATTAAATTAAGTTTAATGCATATTTGTTTGTTAGTTTAATGAAATAAATAAATCTCAAACAGTGTCAACAATTATGATTCAATTCCCTTACACAACACCAAATTAATACCCCACATCATATGTACATCTACACATTATTATACTAAACACCTGACATGATATATATAGCAATACCTATTTGTTTATTAGCTGAAAATCTGAAGAATACAATAGAATTTGAAAGATACAATGGAATAGATAAATCTCAAACAATATCAAAATCAACGATTATGATTCAATTCCCTTACACAACACCAAAAATAATACCTCACATCTATGTACTTATATGCATTTACACATTATTATACCTCACACGTAACATGGTGTATAGCATTTGATACAGGTTTAATGCCTCTTTGTTTGTTAGTTGATCTAATTTTACATTTTTTTCATAGTCTACTTAGGATTTTATTATTTTTTAAAATGTTTAATTTTTTTATTTACGATATGATTGGCTAACGTCAAAGGCTATCACATCAAATTAATTAAAATTTTTGAAACAAGCCCGTTTTGAAATAGCGTCGAAGACAATCACATCAAATTAAATAAAATTTGCTTGCTTTGGTACTCTGCACCGTCTATAAATTAAAATTGGCAAATTGGAACCTTAAAATCTCAAGACACCTATAGAAGTAAAATCTTGCACTGAATTTTTCATAGGGTAGGGTGATGTATTATTTTTTTAAAGAAATCTTGCACTTTTACATAAGTAAAATCTTTTGATGGATTTCAATAGAAGAGGGTGATGTATTATTCTTTTATTACGCCGAAAGGTGTACATCTATTGACAACGAGCACAATTAATGATCTTTTAACCTTATTTAACCTTAAACCCTAATATGATGGCTATGCATTGAAGATGTTGGCATATTCTTAGTCGTCCTCCAAAATTAATGGGTCAGATTTATTGTTCATAACTTTCTTGCATTTATCAAAGCATCCGTTAACATGTTTACTTTTTAACATTTACCTAATCACATTAAAAATTTACTGTAAGGATATGTAATTGCCACGTTTAAATAATTAAGTAGGATTAAACCGTACAGCCAAATGTTTCATATTACCACAGACGGATTACAAATTACCACAGAGGTTTTATGGCAAGCGTTCTAAGCCGATACCTTTCGGTGTTCTCAACCGCCGGTTAACGGTTGTGCTAGTTTAAGCAGCAAATATAAGGGGTGATTGGAAAATTAAAAAAAAAAAAACTTTGAATTTAAATTATATAATGTTAATAAAATTGAAACAAAGAGAGGAGGAGAAACTATATTATAAAAAATATATTATATTTTGTTTAATATATTATTTATAATTTAGTAATTTTCATTTTCTATACTATATATAAAAAATCACATATTTTTTTTATACTATTTATAATTTAGTAATTTTCATTTTCTATACTATATATAAAAAATCAGATTTAATAATTCAAAAACATTTTAATTAATTAGGCAATGACTACAGGTCTAAAAAATTCCCCGAAGTTATGAAGTCCGAAGGAATCCTTCCACTCTGGAATTTATGGTGGATATTCTATCCACCCTTGGATATAACAATTGAGGTTTGTCTGCACTTAACACAAGGTTTGGACTTGGCAGGTGTAACATACTCATTACGGCATAATAAATTTTCGGCCTTTTTCTTCTTTTCTCCGAGGAACATAGTTCCCCGAATACCTACGGGGCCTGATACAGACCCTGTCATCCCCTTATCTCCACTCATATGATCGGCGGTTATGGCCACTGGCCTTATCGGAGGGTACTCATCGACTTTCGCGATACGGGAAATCGAGGTACAGGTATTCCTTTGTTCATTTCGGGGTTTCATCCCTCGAAATTTCGCGGCTAGCGAATATGAGAAACACTGACCTTTGAGATTCCCAAGCACCGAAAAACCAAAACGCCAAAACCACGTGTGCTAATCCATTTTAGGACTTTGCCTATCGGGATTTCACGATATGCGAGGACTTAACACAGGCTAGCTCTTCCCTTTCGAATCCCTGAAACTTCGTATCTCCGAAGTTCCCCTCCAAAGGGAGATCAATGGCTATAAGCCTCTCCTGATCCAATGGTCCTGGCCATATCGAGATTTCGGAAATCGGGAGTTCGAAATGCAAGAGAGTCAAGTCTTTCGACTCTTCAAACCCTGAAACCCGATACTCGAGTTCTTGTATGAGATCCAATGGCTCTCGATGTCTTGGATCCAACGGTCCACGGGATTTCGCAAGTCGGGAGTCCGAGGGATGTAATGATAGGAGGTCTCACATCGGGATCTTCTAGGAGCCGAACTTCGAAACACTACCTCTAAACATGCTTCGCTATTTTGGGGTTTCCTCCATCGGGATTTTGGGACATGCGACAACAGGAAGTCTCGCACCTGGGTTTCCTGGGAGCCGAAACTCCGAAAAACTCATGACTTACCCACACGCTAACATTTCAGGATTTCGCAAGTCTAGATTTTGGGACTTGCGAGTACAAGGGGAATACACCCTTCGGTATTCCAGGTACCAAAATGCCGAAATATCGAGGTTCCTCCGCATGTTATCATTTCGGGTTTTCATATGTCGAGATTTCAAGGGTCATGAGGACATAGGTTCTTATCCTCAGGTCTCCCGGGTGCCAAAACCCCGAAACTCTTACCGATCGCCACGTGTACTCTACAGCTGGGCGGTCCATGCACTCCCATGGGTCTTGGGATCGATGGTCCCGATCTCTTCATTACTTGTGAAGGTGAAAAGAAAAGGGTTGAGGCATTTAACGCCCTCGTTTCTTCCTCCAATCTAAGAGTCACGATTGACCGCAGATCTTTCGACAGAATCTCATCCATCAATCGATACTTATCCCTACGCTGCCATTTCAGGATTTCACGAATCAGGGTTTCGGGAATTGTGAGTACGAGAGGACTCGTGCTTAGATACCTCGGGTGCCGAAATGTCGAAATGTCGAGATTTTAAGAGGCCCATTCTTCCTCGTACAGGATGGCTAAGACTTACGCCATGAAATCCTCTTTCAAGTTCTTGGTAAGATTTCCAGAGAGGGTATCTTCGTGGAGAGATCTATTCCGGGTATTCTTGGAGACGAATAAGGGCATAGCTTTCCTGAAAAAAGACTTGAAGTCCAAATTAGTTCAATATACGTATATATAAATCTATCTATAAACATAATCCATACGTGGTCCTTCCAATAAAAGCATGCAACCACCATTTCTGATCAAAACACCACACAGACAGTCTTATACTAAAACCATTCATAAATTGCACAGACTATGAGCATACATGTCAGCATATAAATTTCAAGATACAAGATATAACACTTATCAGAAAAACACCAGAGGTGATGCAACTGCTGAGAGGGGTGCTCGTTTCCACTCAACCGTAGGCTTAGCGATTCTGAATGGATTTACCACTAGCCACCCCCAAGCTGAGACCACGATGTTGCGAGACTGAGTCTCAGTTCGCCAGTGACCGAGAACGAAGGTTACTCTCCTTCTTCTCCGCTATCACTCACTCTGTATTTTCCATAATTCTTTTCCTTCCCTCGCGTCTGCCTTTCTTATCGCACACTCTTCCTGCCTTTTCTCTTTTCGGCGAGGTTGTGTGTGGCACGATCTTCCTCGCGGTGGTCGGGTCTGAGGACTCTACGGATGGGCGGTTCACCCCCATCCCTCATTACTCATGAGGAGCCATTTACCTACCAACTTGGCGAGTCATTTAATTTGGGGCCAGCCAGCTGCTCTTGGTTCTCCGGGCTAGTGAAGTTCAAATACGGTATTGGTTTTGATGGAAGTTAACGCCACCATTCCAGGTGCCTTCCACCACCTTTCTTCAGCCATCATGGTCTCTTTTTCAGCACACCCCCCTCTCAACATTCCT
>ML797415.1:413142-441656 GCA_009831015.1 Picea engelmannii
TTTACATTCATCGACCTTTTTCACAAGGTTCATTCACATCACACATTCACATTTATGAGTTTTCCACAATACTTGGCCAGTATAGTTATTTTTACAGACTGGGGGAAACAGGGTGTTACAGCAGGTGGGGTCCCACACTTAATTCATGACAAATCCCACGACGCCACATGGAACCATCCAGGCACACCACATCATCATGTCGTACATTCCCTATCCAACCGAGGTTGGACACCACACACTGGGATTTCGACACTTCAACACTTTGATGCTTAACACATCATACTCTATCCTCGAATCTCCCGGGGTCTCGGAGTCTCAAAGTTCCAAAGTTATAGAATTATTCACTGCATACTTCAGCCTTCAACACTTTGGAACTTCGACAATTAACACATATTCCTATATATTGGAATTTCCTAGAGCAAGAATTCGAAGAAGTACGTACGCTATCCTCCCACTAGTTGATTGAACAGTCGAGAAAAGATCCTAAAAGATCCTCTATCTACGGTCCACATTTCTCACAAATTCCTCCACTCAATCAGATGATTAATAGTACCTCTTACTCTGTCCTTCCACTATGAATGATCTAATGGTTTAAAGACATCACGAAGGATCCCTATATCAACGGCTCACATCACTTCGCGATTTCGGTGTTCGAGGATTCCAGTCGTTCCAAACTCTTTTGCACCCGTAGTGGGTCAACACTGAATGACCATAACTCACATCTGATGGTCAAGAAGGGTCCCAAAGATCCTTAGATCTATGACTCACGTTACTTCGCAACTTCAACATTCCGGAGTTCCGACCATTTAACACCTTTTTACTCCTGGAGTGAGTCAACGCTAAATTTGACTGCAATGTGTACTCAACTCTTAGGAAGTATCCCAAAGATCCTTAGATCTACGTATCATGTTACTTCGCAACAAAAAAGTTTGTCAAGGTTTAATGATAGGGTGGATCCCATGATAACTAATATTAAACTACGAGTTGTCGGTCAAACTATCTGGTAAACATTGCGACCATTTTCCTTCGAAGAGATTTGGATATTTCAAAGTTCTAACATCTCGGAGCTTCAGACCTCTGAAGTCCCAAAGATAAGAAAGCTTATATCGTTTTTTAGCGTAGCGCAGGGTTCCGGGACCTTGGTCATGCAGAACTTTGATAAGCCTCAGGGGGATACGCTCTTAAATATTATTCGATATTTGGTTAAGTTCGTGGACTCGAGCCTGCGGTCACTTGGACAATAAAAGGGTATGGATCCCTTTCATGACCCTCGATTTAATCCTAGTCATCCACCCCATCGACCTTTCAAATGGTCGAATCCTTAGGAATTTTAAATTTATCATGGTGAATCTTGGTCATCAATCATGAGATCAACACGATCTCAGACACCAATTCTTCCAACTACCTATAACTCTACAGGAGGGCATTACAAATTGAATTTCACTCACAGAATTGGGAGTTTCTCTCTAAAATCACATTTCCCCCCCAAATCGGTCACAGACACAATCTGCAACAACGAATTTCATGAATTCGCAGTCATCTTGGCCCATACAAGTCCGATGTTTGAAACAAGAGCTATGATACCATAATGTAACATCCCCTATCCCATCTGAGTGACATTACAATGCAGAATACTCTTAAAAACGAAATTTATGGCCAAATAATTTAATTCATTTATTGTTAGCCAATTTTCTGTAGCTTTCAACTACGAACTACAACAGATTTAGCTATTGTCTATGACCACAAAATAGAATAATCTACAACATGTTATTAATAAACATGAAATGATACTAAAAAACTCATTACAACAACATATAAATCACTACCAAATACACAAAGTTGATGCACATCAATTAAACACATAATTTAACACAACAACAAAATAAAACACTTATCTTTTAACAATAGTTGTGCAGCCAACTGCTTGGGATGGATGTTCCACCCAATCATAGATTGATTGTTCCAAATATCAGGAGCCAGTCACCCATGAGTTGAGGCAATAAATCCACAAAAGAGGGTGGTCTCTCACAACCCACTCACATCTCATAAAATTCTCAACCCAACTAATATTCTCCTACAGCTATCCCAATTTTCCACCAGCTCTCTTCCTCATGACCTTTCCAACCCAAGGAGTGTACCCATTCACTGATATCAATCCCTCGGGCATCCCATTCGTTTATCAGGGTCTCTATGGCACAAATACCTAGGAATATCTTAGTTGGGAACTCAAGGGAAATTGTTGCTAGGAAAACTATCAGCAAACCAACAACAAAAACTTGTTGTTTTAGTGCAACTGACCCAGGAATTCAATATTCAAGCCTGACAACTTTGATCTTCATTTTTCCAGCTCCAATTTGCTCCAGTTATACTCCAACATGCTCTAGAACTCACCCTCCATGGTTGCACCAACTTCAAGCTCAGTTTCTTGCTCCCTCCTTGGCTCTCATCCACAAACTTGACGAACTAAAAACTGTTGTTCCCACCCATATGAATTTCTTCTCTTTGGATTGCCTTTCTTGAATCACACTCTTCCCCAATATGATTGTACTCAACCCCCATGTGCCCAATAACTTTGGGATGTGACTACTCACACCTACCCTCTTACATGTATTCAAAGATTGGCTTAGGGAAAACTCTATCAGAAATGGGAAGGTTCATATACAAATGGAAAATTTAGGAAATTGGGTTAAATCAATATACATGGGTATTTCCCCCCTCTTGGCCATTATCCTATACACTCCCCTCTCTTGTGGATTAATTTATCCCTCATCTCTTTTCCATTTCCCCTTAGCAGTTGGCATCACATTTTTATTAATAAAACAAAGAAATATATTTCACATATTACATTGCTTGGCCATAGCCACATATTATATCTACATAAGCATAAATTAAACTGGGGATGATAGTGGGTATGTTACATTCCACATCACCTTGTTGTGAAGTCCTGATTCTTCTGTCAAGAATAACATCTTCTTGTAGCTTGCCTAAATTCTCTAGAGCAAAATCATGAACTGTTGGAACTTGAATACTTTCATCTTCATCCATAATCATAGGAGGCTCATAAAGCTTCAAATTCTCACATTTACGGCTGAATACATTTTCATGTAGCTTAGTATATCTAAACAAAAGGCATTAGTACCAATATTTTCTATTATCTTGAATGGAACATATCGAATGGGCCTTAGATTTTTACCTTCACCCTTCATTCTATATTTGTTGATAAGTAACCAAACTTGATCATCCACTTCGAAATGATGATCAACCCGATGTTTGTCATTCGTTTCCTTATACTTGGCTTGGCTCTTCTCCAATTGTTCCTATATTTCTTGATGTACCTGTTGGATATTTTGAATGAACCTTTTAGCTTTATTTGTATCATCTTGTCCATCTTCCTTACTTGCTTCTCCAAAATCAAATTCCATAGGTGATTTAGGAAAGTACCTCAAACATACTTCAAAAGGAGTTCTCTTAGTAGAATGAAGGAAGCAGATATTCCGAAAGGAGTTCTTTGAGCAGAAATATACTTCACAACGTTGGATCATCGTTCAACGTATCATCAGATATCCCAAAAGAAACATTCAGCACTCATGAAGGCCATTAAGAATTTTTGGTCATTCTTTTTGCATTATGAAGACATAATCCACGTTCCACATTCCAAGGGTTGATGAATTCCATTTTCAAGCCCTTCCTTTGAAAATTAGTGTTAGTATTTTTTGATGATATATTGATCTATAGAAAGTATTGGGAGGATCATGTTCAACATGTTGAGAGGGTGTTAGAGCTACTAAAGGAGAAACAACTATATGCCAAACCATCCAAATGTTTATTTGGGGTGAAGGAGGTAGATTATTTGGGTCATATTGTATCTCATGAAGTTGTCAAGGTAGACCCTAAAAGTATTAAAACCATGATGGACTAATCGATCCCAAAAACATTTAAGAATCTTAGAGGATTTTTCAGTTTGATAGGTTACTACTGCAACTTTGTTCGAACTATGGAAGAATAGAAGCACCTTTAATGGAATTAACTAAGAAGGATGCATTTTCATGGACTCCAGAGGAAACTTGGGCTTTTGAATAAGTTAAATAGATGATTTGCAAAGATCGTATCTTGACCACGCCGGACTTCACAAAAACCTTTATTGTGGAATGTGATGCCTCAGGAAATGACATTGGTGTTGTTCTAATGCAAGAAGGAAGGCCCCTTGATTTTGAAAGTCGGTCACTCTATGGAAATGACTTACACAAACCCATTTATGAGAAGGAAATGATGGAAATACTACATGCATTAAAGTAATGGCGCCCTTACCTAATAGGTAAGCACTTAAAGCTCAAAATAGATCATGACAGTCTTAAATATTTCTTGGAACAAAGACCATCTTTAGAAGAACAACAAAAATGGGTGACCAAGATGTTAGGTTACAATTTCGAAATCATCTACAAAAAAGGGAAGCAAAATGTTGTGGCAAATGAATTATCAAGAAAGGATGAAGATGTTGAGGCCTTTCTTTTTGTTATCTATATCATTCAACCTGATTGTATAACAGAAGCAAGGGATGAATGGAAGAATGAAGAAAAAGGTGGACTCTCATTAAAAGGTTGCAGCAGGATTATAATGCATCAAATAAATTTACATGGAAAAATGATTCACTATGGTACAAAGATCACTTGCATTTATGTAAGAACTCTCAACTCAAACAAAAGGTATTTTTGGAATTGCACACCTTTTCGGTAGGAGGGCACTCAGGATTTTTGAAAACCTATCACAGGGTCAAGAAGGAATTTTTTTGGATGACCTTATAACTTATGTTCAAAGGTTTGTGGCATAATATTTTGTTTTCCAACTATTAACACTCTATAAATTCCCATAGGTTGTAAAAGGGTAGAAGAATTTTACAAGAGGTAACCTTAACCAACCACTTCGAAACTAGGATCTAGCCCTGCCAGTTTCAGAGAGGGATCTCTCTATAAGATTTATATTTGTTTGGATTTTCAGATCTTAGGCTAGTTAAAAAGAATAGTAACGAGTTGTTTGTATTTTTTAATAAAATGGATGAATGTCACTTACGCTTCCATTGGTCTATGGGGTCTGTTTTATAAGAATAAAGGTCAAAGGACTGTTTTTAGAAGATTTGTTTTACAGGGCAAGGTAGTGCAACTGTTGGTTTCTTTAGAAATAAAATGATGGATTGCTGAAAAGGTGAGATACCAGTTAAAACAAAAAAGAAATTAAGAATTTCTTTGTCATAACATCAAAAGGAAAACATTTAAATATGTAAATGATTAGGAACAGAGTACGCGATGGCAAATTTTGCAAATTTAATTTCTTTTAAAGATTAGATTAGAAAAACAACATGATAATTGAGAAAGAAAACTTTTTACAAAGACAGAGGAAACTTCACCAATAGCTAACATGCAAGAATCTTGTGAAACGTCTCTTTGTATTACTGGAATGACCTCTTGATAAAATTACATTGATTACATCTTGCTTGGGCATAAAGATCAAACCTTAGTACTTCAAAGTTTGAATTATTTATAATCAAAATTACAAGCGACCTTGTCATTAATGATCAGGATGTGGCAGATGCTAATTTTAACTGTCTAGATAACAAGATGCAGAAATATAGGAACTGATGATGATGCGTCAAATCTCTCATGTTGATTTTGGGGAAAACCGTTGGTGAGTCATTCATATGACTTTGACTGTGCCAGACGTTGATTTGGATGAGACCTTTATCTTTACTCAATCAATTCGCACAACTCATCCCATCTTCGTGTATTGGGGATGTTAACTTTCAATAGTCGGCAGTAGATTTCATCCATCTCAGTATACTTAGCAAAAGTCAGCTTTATGAGGAAAATGTACTTGATTTCTTGTTGTATGCTAAGGTCAGGGTGCAAAGTCTCCAAGAATGCTTTGCCTGTGATGCTTCCCTGTATCCTTGAGAACTTGGAACTGTCTTTGGCCACGGTGGCAATATTTTTCTTATAATCGGATAAGGTCATCAATTTATCATTTAGGAAAAGTAAGACAGGAAGGCCCTTTTTCTGTAAGGCCTCAAGCTTGTTAAAAAATCTCTAAACTCCAATGTCCATGTTCTGATATTTCTCCTCCTACTGGAACATTAATCCTCTTTTAGTGAACACTCTTTGACTTCGAGGATAGTCTCTGTTCTTTCTTCAACTTTCAGGTCTTTGATCTCTTCCTTGGTTTTTGAATTCAGAAACTTGATGATCTCGTTAGCTGTCGAGGGAATTTCACCCAGCTCTCTTCTTATCCTGTCGATGGCCTACCTACTCTTTAGCACCAGATCATGTTGCTCGAACATGATTTGCACCATGGGCCAAATTTCGTTTATGGAGTTGGAGATATCTGTCTAGATATTTTCCTTAGCCTTTGCTAATGTCTTACCTGCCACTATTTGTTTCTGAAGCTGTTGTATTTCCTACTTGAGCTTCTCTGATACTTGTCTCTTAATGTTGTATCTTGTTTAGAAGGAAGACTTGAGTTCCTGGAGGCTTTCAACCTCCTTTTTTAGCCTATTGATCTTTGTTCCTTGCAGAGTCATCTCCTCCATGGACTTTTCTAGCTCCACAGTTTTTTCCAGTGCTATCAATGGAGTTGTCGATGGAATTTTTGTTGTAGTGGTTGTTGGCACAACTGTTGTACTGACTTCCGCAAGGGGAACTTCACCTAATGGAATGACTTCCATCAGGGTTGATTGATCCTTCTCTTTCAATAACCTTTCCAATTCAGCCTCCATTTCCTTTATCTGTTCGTTCTGCGGCATGATTAGCTTGAGCAATTCATGTTTCTCGTCTTCTGCCTCAACTATTTCTTTAGCTTGTGAATCCTCTGTTGGTGGCAATTTCAACTTTTTCTCAGAGATGCAATGTCATCATTCTTTTTCTTTAACATCTCCTCTGCTGCTTTTACATTCGAGGAATCATACCCAATCTTGAGCACCAAATCCTCTAAGGATTTTATTATGTTATCCTTTGCAAAAGAGGATATCTTTTCCAACTTCAATTGGGTATGAACATTGTTTAGAGATACTTGTAACTTTGTTGTCGTAGAGGAAGCATGTGCCAATGTGGAGAAAACCATTTCTCCAGTCTGTCTGTACAAATCCATCTGATCAGCTAGATGGACTTGTTTGGTGTCAAAAACAATAGTTGACCTTTTGTAGTCGGTGATCTCTTTGGGTTGAGGCACCTGTGCTTGCAGAAATTCCATATGCATTCTTCCTTTATCTGTGTTAAAATATGACAACAGTCTGTGTTGTGTTGTGGAGTTTTTCTCCCAAAACTGAGCGTAGGTGTTATTGGTCAGCATCTAGTTCTTCTATTTAATCATGTCATATTTTTAGAAAATATTCAGAGGTACATATCCTTGTGGAGTTTGGGTGGTCACAACTATATCCATCTGCTTCTTTGAGGAAGAAGTGGACACCACCTGATGTTTTCCCTCAATCACTTTGGCAGAGAAGGGCTCTTCCTCACCAAACATGTCAGTAGCATGAGTGGTTTTGGGTCTTTTGTTGTATACCTAAAAATATTTTGCTGATACCTCAGTGATTGAAGGAGAGGCATCCTTTCTTGGCCTTTTTTCCTTTGGTACCTGTGGAGTGGTAGTCTATGAAAAAGAGACTGGAAGAGATTCTTGTTGTTCAGTATCTACCAGAGTATTTTCCTCCCACTCTGTCTGGTTCACGTACTTTTCAATTTATGGTTTGAGGGTGTGAGCATAAGGTGAACTTTTTTTTTTGGATCTCATCTCTGCAATGATCTCACTTGGATCATAACGCCAAATGAAACTGGTGCTGAATTTCATTTCCTTTAATAGTTTATTTGCCTCTTCCCCAACAGCTCGATTGTTGCAGATAAACATTCATATTTTCCCTTTAATCCTCATCTGTTGTTTTTTATTTAGAGACACAAAATGAATTTCATCTGAGTTTATCATCTCACGAATATACTCTAGTGCAAATATTCGAACAGGCACATACTTGGGCAGTTTGTATGGAGCTAGTTCACACCCATACACTCTGATCTCTATGTGATTCTGATATAGGAGCCAGTCCCTGGTCTTTGTGAGATCTGAAAGGTGAAGAACTCTTTGGATCTCCTCGTTTATCCTCGATTCTGGTCTTCCACTGAGCATGCTTACTACTGGGTGATAAAACAACTCGATGAACTGTTTGAAACTGAACTCAGTGGAGTTTCTTCTGAGCAGCGATGTCCATAGAGTTATTGCTTGTGGTTTTCTATCCTTGTCCATTTTTTGCATGAGAAAGGAAAATTTGTCTACTTGATAGAACATAAACATGTAGGCCAGTATTGAAGAATACTGGAACATGCCTTCTGTAGGGAAATTTTCCAGTTGCTCGTGTAGGTTTTCGGCCAAAAAACATTGTAATCAAATTGAGTGGAAACTTTCTCTTCAGTAGAGAAAATGGACAGGAAACCTAGGATAGGTTCATCCACCCATTCGTCTGAGAAATAACCAAGCAAACAACACAATGTTGAGATAATCTGGTTTCCCTTTTTGGAAAATATGGAGGAATTATAAGGAGGATTCTTCTTAGGAATTTGGGCATCTTGTGGGAGGAACAGCTCAAAGATTTGTGTTCTTTGGGGAAAATATAAGTTCTGATACATTTCTGTCATAATTTCAATTGTGAGGGGAGAACGGGGTTCGACTCTGGGTACCTGCATCATTTGATCGATGGCCTCGGGTGTAATAAGGAAAAAGGTTTCTCCAAATGAATATACTATGGCTCTCTGATCAGGGAGGTAGTGTGCTTGGCATTTGAGGGCGAATTCGGGAAAATGATGGACTTGGGGAAAAAGATACAGAGGGAAAATTGACTGCCAGAGCCCAATTTCATCGCTTTGATCGATGAAGGTATCTTTAAACCATGATTGTAGCTCGGTGAAGTCGAATTCAGACCTGGTTTTTGTGATTAAATAGTCTTTGTCTACTAATGGGATCCAGTCGAGATCGACAATAGGTGGGAGAAATGGATTTTCATCCACATTTGACTTTTTACTTTTGGGCGCCATTGATTTCCACTGATACCTGCACACTGAACACACGTTAGTAGGTGAAAACTTTGGTTGGATGAGATGTTGCAGATGGTGAAGGAAAATGAGTCTCTGATACGCAAGGAGTGTGAGTGGAATGCGAATGACCGAAACAAGGTTGGAATTTAGTGAACGGGTGTCTGTTGGGCGAAAAAATGACAAGTCAGGTGAACAACGGGTATGTGGCCAATAATAAATGGCCAATGGGTCCTTTAGAGCATGAGGGGGCAAGGTGAAGGACATCTGACGTGTGTACCCAATTGACGTGCATAATGGTGATTGGGGAATGAACGAAAAAGATATGACCCATAATAGTTAGATGGAGGGGACATACTGACGGGGTCATGCAATGGGACTTGCAAGGGGTGCTTTTGGGGTGTGAAATCTCTGGATGATGGTGGTGAGTTGGAAAAATGGTAAGCGGTAATTTTTTGGAGTGGGGAGGTAAGAAGCAACGAGATGATGGCATGTAGGGATGGGGCCTGCTTGGACACTGATTCATTCCGGACCCCCCCCCCGCCTTTAAAGGTAGGAAGGTTGGGGGGGTCCAGGATCTCTTGCTGACCGTTGATCTGAGAAAAGCTAGATCAGTTGTTGTTTCAAAATCATTCTTTAACCATCATGTTGGACCCCCCCCCGCCACTATTAAAAGTCGAACGGTCAGGGGGGGTTCTGGGATCTCTTGTGGACCNACGGTCGGAGGGGTCTGAAACCTCATAAGAGCCGTAGATCTGGGCGCCAAAATCTTAGTCGTAGATCTAGGCCCGATCTTTAATCTTCGGGGCCCAATTCAGTATATGAGGAAAAACTTAGGATTAATGACCTTTTTATGGGTTTTGTGCACTGCTTCCCTTGCTTTTGTCACCATGGGGTTAGAAAAACATTTCACCATCAAAATCATGCATTTTTCATTGATCATCTTACATATTTTATTGAAGAGAAACTAACTAACCTATGTCCTAACATATTCATTTGCACCTTTAGCCTAGCTTAGACTGTTGGGCTAAGAAAATACTCTACCCTGGGGTTATTTGACCAAGATTAGACTATTTGGTCAAATTTATTCACTAGCTAACCTAATTTACTTGGCTAAGATTAGATAGTATAGCCAAGCTTATTCACTAATCCTAAATACTTAAATTTAAAAGAATTGGCCATGCTTAAACTGTATGGATCAAGTCATTATAATTTCACGGGGCTTTATCCATTTTCGTTTATGCCCTCTTTTTATTTTTCTCATTTTTTTATTTCTTTTTTCTTTCATTTTTTTTTTTTTGTTGAATGTAGCAATATCTGCAAGTTAAAAACACTAAAGGAACAAAATTACAATCAACAGTTGATCCTATAAATTATAGGGTTATAACAATGGCTCCACCTGGGGATGGTACCCTCCTTGTGAGTTGCCAAGGATCTTGTTTCTTGTTGTCTTGAAAAACTTCCTCTAGAGCTTCTTCTGCTATCTAACTTGCTTTATTTTGAAAATTTTGATGACATTATTCAGTGTCTTAGGGCCTTCTCTATGGGCTTCAAACCTCTGAACAAAATCACCTACACAAAAATTGCTTGTAAAATAAACGATATGTACAATGGAAAGGGAATGGTGATCTCTCTATTGAGGCAGAAGATAATGCTTTAGCATCCTGCCATTTACAGGTTCCCCTGGCAGGTCTGATCCATCATTATTATTAAGCAGGAAAGCATTATTTCCTTTGTAGACCTGAATGGTGCAAGGACCCTTCCACAAGCTATCAAACTTTCCATGTTTACCTTTATATTCATTCCTGGAGTCCCATTTCAAAACTAGATCACCCAATTCAAAGTTATTCTCTTTGGTTCTGTTGTCATAAATCTTTTTTATATTTTCCTAGATCACTTGAGTTCTATTGTACACTTCTTCTCTGGATTGTTGTAACTGAATCATTTGATTTATTCTTCTTTGAATATCATTAGGCTCTGCCTGAGCTTCCTGCAATAATTTCATAACTAGAACTCCGAGAGGAGGAGGAAAAATAGCCTCAGTTCCATATACCAGTTGATATGGATACATACCAATTGATCTTTTATTACTCAGTCTATCTGCCCATAATGCAAAAACCAATTTATTATGCCAGGACTTCTTGTTTTCTTGTAATGTTTTCTTGAGGATATTCACCAGACTTTTGTTTGAGGACTCAGCTAGCCCATTTCCCTAAGGGTAATAGGTTGTGGAATGTCCCAACGTAATGTGGTATTGGCTGCAAAAATCTATGAGTTTTTTGGATCTCAAGCCGCTGCATTGTCAGCTATAATTTTCCTAGGGCACCCAAAACGAGATAAGATATTAGTTTCTAAAAATTTTATGATAACAGAGTCAATAGCTTGCCTGCATGGCACAACCTTGATCCATTTGGTGAAATAGTCAGTGGCTGTGAGGATCCAATTGTGTTGGCGTGAAGAGGATGGGTGTATTTCTCCAATAAAGTCCAAACCCCATTGCTGGAAAGGGGCTTCAACTGATATGGGTTTCATTGGAAGAGGTAACAACTTCTTTTTACCTTCGAAAACCTTACACTTATGACAAGAAGTAACTTTGCTATGAACATCAGCGAACAATGTAGGCCAATAGAAACCAGCTCTTAAGATTTTGTTGGTTGTGGTCTTCCAACTCAGATGTCCTCCACAATCTCCTACATGGAACTCTTGAAGAACTTTGTCAGCTTTGTCTTTCAACAGGAAATTAAGCAAAATACCACCAGGATCTTTCCAATAAAGGTTAGCTTCAAGAATACAAAATTTTAATGCTTTCAGTTTGATAAATCCGTCTTTGGTCTTAGTTAAACCAGAAGGAGCTTGTACGTTGTGAAGTACAAAAATGAGGTCTGCATACCAGGGAGAGTTTAAGAATACCTCTTTTACCTTTGGAGTTTCCTACTCTTCATGTTCGTCAACTGCAGCCAAGAAATTGATATCTAGAGCATTACAATTTGATTATGCCATTAGGTTAGTCAAACCTTGTCCTTTGATCAATTTAGTAGGCTTTATTTTGATGTCATATTCCAGAATGATCGCAATCCATTTCCCTCTTCTGCCATCTGGATTATCCCGAGTCAGGATATCTTTTACCACTGCATTTGGAACGTATACAATTGTGTGAGAATGGAGAATATATACTCTAAAATCCTTTATAGCCTTTACTAGAGCAAAGGCTTGTTTCTCCATAATATTATAATTCAACACAATGTCTCTTAATGTTTTGTTGAAAAACACTATGGGTTGCTCGTACCCTTCACTATTTTTCTGCAACAATATTTTTGCTATAGTGTGATCAGATGCAAAAGAGAAAAGATAAAAATCTTTGGAATAGTCTGGGATGATCAGAACTGGGGCTTGGGTAAGTGCATGCTTTAACTGTTCAAAAGACTACTTGGCTTCAATGTTCCATTTGATTTTTGCGTCCTTTTTCAACATGTTAGTGATGTTCATAAGAAGTTCATCCAATTTTGGTATGAACCTTCTAAGGAAATTTATTTTTCCTATGAATGATTGCAGCTCCTTTAAGTTCCTAGGGTGTTCCACCTTCTGAATAGTTTCTATCCTACCGGGATCGATTTTGATTCCATCCTTGGAGATTATGTGTCCTAGTAACTTTCCTTCCTCTAATTCGAACAAAGACTTCTTTGGATTCAATGAAATCCTAAATTTTCTACATTTCGCAAACACATGTATGAGATGCTACAAATTTTCTTTGTCATATTGGGAGTATACAGTCACATCATCCAGATATATGACTATAAATATTCCTAGTTTGTCCACAAAAGCAATATCCATTTCCCTTTGTAAAGTTGCACCAACATTCATCAAGCCAAAAGGCATCTTCACATACATGAAGGTTCCCCAGGGTGTGGTGAATGTTGTCATCTCTTGATCTTCTAGGTGAACCAGGACTTGGTTGTAACCCGACAAACCGTCTAATAAATAAATCCTACTAGACCTGACCACCTTTTGAAAAATATGGTCCATTTTTGGCAATGGGTAATTGTCTTTAAGATAGACTTTGTTCAAATTTCTAAAATCTATGCAAATTTTGATCTCACTGGTTTTCTTCCTGGTAGGAACTAGGTTAGAAACCCATTTGGAGAATCTCAAGGGAACTATAATTTTTGCATCATACATCTTTTTTATTTCTTTCTCTATCAGGGGAAGAAACTTGGGATTGATTCTCGTAAGTTTCTGCCTGAAAGGTTTGTGTTCTTCTTTTATGGGAATCTGATGTTGTATGATACTTGTGTCATAGGATTTTAAGTCCTCATAGCCCTAGGCAAAAACATCTATATATTCCTTAAAAAGTTCAATGTATTTTCTTTTTTTCTCTGATGGCAGAGATTTAGATAGTTTTATCATTTTGGGGTTTTCTTCTGTTCCTATGTTGCACTCTTCAACCTCTTTACCACTAGCTTCAATTTTCGGTTTTTTGGCTACATCGTTAAAATCAAACAAGTCTTCCAACGGAACTAAACCTCTAGGTAACACATTATTTTTCAACTGCAGAATATCATAATCTACCTCATTTTCATTAAATTCTTCAGCATCTATTTTATTTACACTACCAATCTCAAAAACACATTTATTTACAAATTCATCATCATTTTCTCAATCTATGTTTGTACATTCGAAATCATTTTTACATTGTAGAAAATCTTCGATCTGATCATCATTTCCAAATACCTGCCAATATATGATGTTGTCAGGAACAGTTGGTCTGCACTTCACCTCCACTATGTACTTGCGAGTGGGACGAAAAGGGATTTTACAGGTAGCTGTTGATTTAGCCAGCCCATCTGCGAGTATATTTTGTCCCCTAGGCATTACCTGGAAGTCAATATCAGTAAAGCATTGAAGAGCATCCAAAAAAACATTCCTATAGGCTCTAAGTCTAGGATGTTTTGTTGCATACTCACCTTTGATTTTCTTGATAATCAATTCAGAATCATCCCTTACCATTATCTGCTTGGCACCAACTTTCTTCAATAGTTTCAGGTCGAGCATCAAAGTTTCGTACTCAGCTATATTGTTAGTGCATTGGAAATTCAGTTTGTAGGAATGGCTCTTTGAATATCTTGATCTGTGATTATGTAACCAAACTCCAGCTCTAGTTCCCTATTTTCTCACTACACCATCAAAATCCATGCTCCAAAAATCTGCTGGCAATTCCTCACTTTCCACAGTTTCGACCTCTCTTGACTCAATGATTTCTTTATTTTCCTTTGGATCAGTTGTGTCACTTTCTAGCTAGGCAATTTGTCCTTCCAGGTCATCGTCATTGTATAAGATGAAAGAATCCAAGTTAGAGTGTGTCGAGTATAGGGGGTAATTATGAGGTTTTTCTTGACTACTGACCATGTATTTCATCAAAGTTTCCCTGTACATTCTTCTTTGTTGTCCAAAGAATGGAACAGTGGCATAAGACATGTCTAGTTGTAGAGTTCCTTTCAGCTTAGCTCCCTATGACCTTGATAGTATCATACCGTACTTTTGGGGAATGTCTACAACTACTATATCCATTACCATACTTTTTGCTGGAATTTGGGCTAGGGTGATGCATAAGTCTTTGATTAGGCCTATAAATTTAACCTTGTTGGAATCAAAAGAATGCAAATCCTTGTAGGGTCTGGTGACTTAAAGTTCCAACTTTTCCTTCACTGCCTTGGGCGTCAGGTTATGGGAGGCACCCGAATCCAACATAACGTTGTGTAATATCAATTCGTGGATATTTAGGCTGATGTAAAAAGGTGCGACGGCCCCATTATCATTCTGACCATCTACTTTAGGACCAAACAAGAGATTTGGTCGGTTATCAACAAGATTTACTATGTCTGAATGATTTGCAGATCCAAAATTCAAAGCCTTAGTACCTATCTCAGGTTCGATGCTTAAAGCTTTAATCACCTGCGACCTATAAGCATTATTGTTCATTAACTCGGAGAGGGGAATGAGAATTTTTAATTTAGCTAGTTCCCCTTCAAGGCTGAATGCAGTGGAAACTTTGCTTAAGGTCTATACTTCTGGTTTATCTGTTGGAACTCTATAGCCCGATTCCCTTGGTTGGCTTGTTTGACTGATTGATGAAACTTCAGTCTGATTTTCTCTTTGTAGATTCTCTGGAGATCTTGGTGTAGAAGATTCAACATTATTTCTCTCAAGGATTTTCTTGGGAGGGTTTCCTGAGGTCTTCTTGGTTTCGACTATTTTCTTTGTTTCATTACCCTTCTTTGTTTTAGCAGTCTTCTTTGGAGGGTTGTCATTTGCTCTCCTGCTCCTCAGTTTATACTGCCTGTGTACCTCCATAATAACATTCTCAAAAGCCTCATGTTCGGTTTCATATGCTTCCTCATTTACCTCTGTTTGAGAAAGAAGACAAATCTCGTGCTCTCCTGGGTGAGGAAAATGGATTCATCATCATGAATTCCCATGAGGTTTATATGAGCGTCATCGAATTCCTCGAATACCTCCTCCCCATCATCAGCGTAATTCTCCTGGAGGGATGGTCTGATCTACTGATTTGGCCCCCTTTGTTCTCATTGATCCCTAGGATCTCTCTGCCGGATCAGGGGCAGATTTCTTCTGAAGTTTGGGTTCTGAATTGGAGGAGTAGCTTGGTTATCCCTTGGAGAATTTCTTTCAGCTATAGTAAGTCTCTCCATCATTCTCTCCATCGCTCTAGCTAAAGATTCCAATTTGGCATATGAAGAGGATGTAGAAGGTTCCTCTTTGATTGTGACCCTCCTCTTTGTTCTCTACCTGGCCCTTCTAGCTAATAGGTTAGCCTCCACACTTATTGTGCTTTTTTGCATGTCTTCTAGAGTAGCTAAATTTATTTCCCTTAACTGATATGACATATCATCTTCAAATCCATCTGGAAACTTAATTAGTGCTAAACCTTAAGAGGGTTTTATGTCAGTAGGGATGGCATTGTAAAGGTTATTGAACCTGGTGCAGTAATATTGCATTGTTTCTCCCTGATTCATCTTGATGTTCTCATACTCTAATAATATCTGGAGTGGATTTTGCTTAACCTCCCATATGTCCAAAAAAATTATGTGAAAAGCGGAAAGATCAGTTATCGAAGCAGGACATAAGGCTTTAAACCACTTTTTAACGTCCCCAGTCAAGATTTGTGCAAATAATCTTATTTGTACATAAGCTTCATCTACTTCCTGTAGATCAAAATAATCATTCATTTTGTCACATGTTGTTGTGAATTAATAGAACCAGTACTGCCATCCTGAGGGAGTCTAGTTTGATAATCTTGAGGCATGACATGAAAAGGAGAAGCCAACACCAAGGGATCATATCTTGCTGCCATAGCTGGTGGATGAGATTGAACAGTAACCTGTATCATTGGAGGGGACGTAACAGATGCAGTGGAGGATGAAGAGATAGAGGGTGCAAAGTGAATTGTTTGAGGTTTCACAGAGGCTGCAGCAATCGTTAACGTAGAAAGTTCGGCCAACTGCTGGAAATGAGCTCTGTCCAAGGCTTGATCAAGATTAGCTACCAAATATTTTAATTTATCAAATTCCTCGAGAAAACGTTGATCAGCATCTGCCCTGGGTGAGAGAATTTCAGGAGTCTTAGGTTGCAGGATGGTTTGATCCAACACAATTTCACTTACAAAGTTGTATGATTTTGTTCTAAAAAGGCTTTGTTCAAAAGGGATATCAAACTTAAGATCCTGAAGGGCAACCGGTTTCTCTGGGAGGGAAGGAGATCTGTGAAGGGGACTGTGACTTCCTGAACCTTCCGTAACGGTTTTCTTTCTGAATAATTTCTCGGGATTGTCTATTGCAGTTGTAGATTCTGGATTTGGATGAGACCTAGTAAAAATTCTTTTGGGAGCCAGAATTCTAATTTTGTATTTTATTTTTCTTTTAAGAAAAAATTAAATTAATTATATAAAAATATTAACAACCTCTGAACATTATCTCTTAATATATTTAGATTTTATGACTTGTTCATAAATAAGGTTTTCTTTGCATAGAAAAAGAAATCGTAGGTTTGGAAATCTGTTCAGATTCCCTAGTATGGTCGCCAAATATGTTAGCACTCTATAAATTCCCAGAGGTTGTAAAAGGGTAGAATAAATTTGCAAGAGGTAACCTTAACCAACCACTTTGAAACTGGGATCCAGCCCTGCCAGTTTCAGAGAGGGATCTCTCTGTAAGATTTAGATTTGTTTGGATTTTTAGATCTTAGGATAGTTCAAAAGAATAGTACCGAGTTGTTTGTATTTTTAATAAAATGGTTGAATGTCACTTACGCTTCCATTGGGCTATGGGATCTATTTTATAAGAATAGAGGTCAAAGGATAGTTTTTAGAAGATTCATTTTACAGGGAAAGGTAGTGAAACTGCTAGATTATTTAGAAATAAAATGATGGATTGTTGAAAAGGTGAGATATCAGTTAAAACAAAAAAGAAATTAAGAATTTCTTTGTCATAACATCAGAAGGAAAACATTTAAATCTGTAAATGATTAGGAATAGATTACGCGATGACAAATTATACAAATTTAACTTCTTTTAAAGATTAGATTAGAAAAACAACATGATAACTGAGAAAGAAAACTTTTTACAAAGATAGAGGAAACTTCACCAACAGCTAACACACAGGAATCCTGTGAAACGTCTCTTTGTATTACTGGAATGACCTCTTGATAAAATTATACTGATTACATCTTTCTCAAGTGTAAATATCAACCCTTAGTACTTCAAAGTTTGAATTATTTATAATCAAAATTACAAGCGACCCTGTCATTAATGATAAGGATGTGGCAGATGCTAATTTTAACTATCTAGATAACAAGATGCAAAAATATAGGAACTGGTGATGATGCGTCGAATCTATGATGTTGATTTTTGGGAAGACCATTGGTGAGTCATTCATATGACTTTGACTGCGTTGGATGTTGATTTGGACGAGACCTTTATCTTTACTCAATCAATTCGCACAGCTCATCCCATCTTTATGTACCGGGGATGGTAACTTTCAATAACCGGCGGTAGATTTCATTCATCTCGGTATACTTAGCAAAAGTCGGCTTGGTGAGGAAAATGTACTTGATTTCGTGTTGTATGATGAGGTCAGGCTGCAAAGTCTCCAAGAACGCTTTGCCTATGATGTTGCCATGTATCCCTGAGAACTTAGAATTGTATTTGGCCACGGTGGTAATCTTTTGCTTATAATCAGATAAGGTCATCAATTTATCATTTAGGACAAGTAAGTCAGGAAAGCCCTTTTTCTGTAAGGCCTCAAGCTTGTTAGAAAATATCTGAACTCCAATGTCCATGTTCTGATCTTTCTCCTCCAACTGCAACATTAATCCTCTTTTGGTCAACACTCTTTTGACTTCGAGGATAGTCTCTGTTCTGTCTTCAACTTTCAGGCCTTCAAGCTCTTCCTTGGTTTTTGAATTCAGAAACTTGATTATCTTGTTAGCTGCTGAGGAAATTTCACCTAGCTCTCTTCTTATCCTGTCGATGGCGTGCCTACTCTTTAGCACCAGATCATGTTGCTCGAACGTGATTTTCACCATGGGCCAAATTTCATTTATGGAGCTGGAGATATCTGTCCAGATATTTCCCTTAGCCTCTGCTAATGTCTTACCTGCCACTGTTTGTTTCTGAAGCTGTTGTATTTCCTGTTTGAGCTTCTCTAATACTTGTCTCTCAATGTTGTATCTTGTTTGGAAGGAATACTTGAGTTCTTGGAGGCTTTCAACCTCCTTTTTCATCCTATTGATCTTTGTTCCTTGCAGAGTCATCTCCTACATGGACTTTGCTAGCCCCACAGTTTTTTCAAGTGTTGTCAATGGAGTTGTCGATGGAATTTTTGTTGTAGTGGTTGTTGGCATAGTTGTTGTACTAACTTCTGCAAGGGGAACTGCACTCAATGGAATGACTTCCATAGGGGTTGATTGTTCCTTCTCTTTCAATAACCTTTCCAATTATGGCTCCATTTCCTTTATCTATGCGTTATGCTGCATGATTAGCTTCAACAATTCCTCTTTCTTGTCTTCTGCCTCAACTATTTCTTTAGCTTGTGAATCCTTTGTTGGTGGCAATTTCAGTTGTTTTCTCAGAGATGCAATGTCAGCATTCTTTTTCTTTAACATATCCTATGTTGCTTTTACATTCGAGGGATCATACCCAATCTTGAGCACCAACTCCTCTAAGGATTGTATTTTGTTATCCTTTGCAAAAGAGGATATCTTTTCCAACTTCAATTGGGACTGAACATTGTTTAGAGATACTTGTAACTTTGTTGTCGTAGAGAAAGCATGTGCCAATGTGGATAAAACCATTTCTCCAGTCTGTCTGTGCAAATCCATTTGGTCAGCTGGATGGACTTGTTTGGTGTCAAAAATAATAGTTGACCTTTTGTAGTCAGTGATCTCTTTGGGTTGAGGCATCTGTGCTTATAGAAATTCCACATGCATTATTCATTTCTCTGTGTCAAAAGATGACAACAGTATGTGTTGTGCTATGGAGGTTTGCTTCCAGAACTGAGCGTAGGTGTTATTGGTCAGCATCTGGTTCTTCTTTTTAATCATGTCATATTTTTAAAAAATGTTCAGAGGTACAGATCCTTGTGGATTTTTGGTGGTCACATCTATATCCGTCTGCTTCTTTGAAGAAGAAGTGGACACCACCTGACGTTTTCCCTCAATCACTTTGGCAGAGAAGGGATCTTCCTCACCAGACATGTGAGTAGCATGAGTGGTTTTGGGTCTTTTGTTGTATACCTGAAAATATTTTGTTGATACCTCAGTGATTGAGGGAGAGGCATCCTTTCTTGGTCTTTTTTCCTTTGGTACCTATGGAGTGGTAGTTTGTGAAAAAGAGACTGAAGGAGATTCTTGTTGTTCAGTATCTACCAGATTATTTGCCTCCCACTCTGTCTGGTTCATGTACTTTTCAATTTCTGGTTTGAGGGTGTGAGCATAAGGTGAAATTTTGTTTTTGGATCTCATCTCTGTAATGATCCCACTTGGATCATAACGCCAAATGAAACTAGTGCTGAATTTCATTTCCTTTAATAGTTTATCTGCCTCTTCCCCAATAGCTCGACTGTTGTAGATAAACGGTCCTATTTTCCCTTTAATCCTTGTCTGATGTTTTTTCTTTAGAGACACAAAATGAATGTCATCTGAGTTTATCATCTGACAAATATACTCTAGTGAAAATATTCGAAGAGGAACATACTTGGGCAGTTTATATGGATCTAGTTCACACCCATACACTCTGATCTCTATGTGATTATGATATAGGAACTAGTCCCCGGTCTTTGCGAGATCTGAAAGGTGAAGAACTCTTTGGATATCCTCATTTATCCTTGGTTCTGGTCTTCCATTGAGCATGCTTACTACTAGGTTATAAAACAACTCAATGAACTGTTTGAAACTGAACTCAGTGGAGTTTCTTCTGAGCAGCGATGTCCATAGAGTTACTGCTTGTAGTTTTCCTTCCTTATCCCTTTTCTGCATGAGAAAGGAAAATTTTTCTGCTTGATAGAACATAAACATGTAGGCTAGTGTTGAAGAATACCAGAACATGCCTTCTATAGGGAAATTTGCCAGTTGCTCGTGCAGGTTTTCGACCAAAAAACCGTTGTAATCAAACTGGGTGGCATCTTTCTCTTCAACAAAGAAAATGGACATGAAACCTAGGATAGGTTCATCCACCCATTCGTCTGAGAAATAACTGAGAAAACAACATAGTGTTGAGATAATTTGGTTTCCCTTTTCGGAAAATATGGAGGAATGATAAGGAGGATTCTTCTTAGGAAATTGGGCATCTTGTGGTAGGAACAACTCAAAGATTTGTGCTCTTTGGGGAAAAGACAGGTTCTGATACATTTCTGTCAGAATTTCAATTGTGAGGGGAGAACGGGGTTCGAATCTAGGTACCTGCATCATTTGATCGATGGCCTCGGGTGTAATAAGGAAAAATGTTTCTCCAGATGAAATTACTATGGCTCTTTGATCAGGGAGGTAGTGCGCTTGGCATTTGAGGGCGAATTCAGGAAAATGATGGACTTGGGGAAAAAGATACAGAGGGAAACTTGACTGCCAGAGCCCAATTTCATTGCTCTAATTGATGAAGGTGTCTTTAAACCATAATTGTAGCTCGTTGAAGTCGAAGTTGGACCTGGTTTCTGAGATTAAATAGTCTTTGTCTGCTAATGGGATCTGGTCGAGATCAACAGGAGGTGGGAGAAATGGATTTTCATCCACATTTGACTTTTTACTTTTGGCCACCATTGATTTCCCTCGATACCTACACACTGAACACACGTTAGTAGGTAAAAACTTTGGCTGGATGAGATGTTGGAGATGATGAAGGAAAATGAGTCTCTGATACATAGGGAGTGTGAGTGGAATGCAAATGACTGAAACAGGTTTGGAATTTAATGAACGGATGTCCGTTGGGCAAAAAAAGGACAGGTCAGGTGAATAACGGGTATGTGGCCAGTAATAAATGGCCGACGGTTCCTTTAGAGAATGAGGGGGCAAGGTGAAGGACATATGATGTGTGTACCTGGTTGACGTGAAGAATGGTGATTGGGGAATGAACGAAAAAGATATGACCTGTAACAGTTAGATGGAGGAGACATGCTAACGGGGTCATGAAATGGGACTTGCAAGGGGTGGTTTTGGGGTGTGACTTTTCTGTATGATGGTGGTGAGTTGGAAAAATGGTAAGCGGTAAATGTTTGGAGTGGGGAGGTAAGAAGAAATGAGATGATGGCACGTAGGGATGGGGCCTGCCTGGACACTTCTTCAGTCTGGACCCCCCCCCCCCCTCGCCTTTAAAGGTAGAAAGGTTGTGGAGGGTCCAAGATCTCTTGTTGAACATTGATCTGAACAAATCTAGATCATCTGTTGTTTCAAATGCATTCTTTAACCATCATGTTGGACCCCTCCCCCACCGTTAAAAGTAGAATGATCGGGGGGGTCCAGAATCTCTTGTGGACCATCCATTTACGCGCTGGTGGGATAACCATAGATCTGAGCACACACTTTAATCACTTTTTCGAACCCCCACCCCATCGGTATAGGTCGAACGATTGAGCGGGTACGAAACCTCATCAGAGCTGTAGATCTAGGCGCCAAAAGCTTAGTCATAGATCTAGGTCCGATCTTTAATCTCTGGGGCGCAATTCAGTATATGAGGAAAAACTTAGGTTTAATGACCTTTTATGGGTTTTGTGTGTTGCTTCCCTTTCTTTTGTCACCATGGAGTTAGAAAAACATTTCACCATCAAAATCATACATTTTTCATCGATCATCTTACATATTTTATTGAAGAGAAACTAACTAACATATGTCCTAACCTACTCATTTGCACCTTTAGCCCAACTTAGACTGTTGGGATAAGAAAATACGCTACCCCGGGGTTACTTGACCAAGATTAGACTGTTTGGTCAAATTTATTCACTAGCTAACCTAATTTACTTGGCTACGATTAGACAGTATAGCCAAGCTTATTCACTAATCCTAAATACTTAAATTTAAAAGACTTGGCCATGTTTAAACTGTATGGATCAAGTCATTATCATTTCATGGGGATTTATCCGTTTTCTTTTATGCCCTCTTTTTATTTTTCTCATTTTTTTATTTCTTTTTTCTTTCATTTCTTTTCTTTTTTCTTTTTCTTTTGTAGAATGCAGCAATATCTGCAAGTCAAAAACATTAAAGGAACAAAATGACAATTCAGTTCGATCAATCAGAAAGAGTGTGATGCACCTTGTTTTGAAGTTTGTCCTCGTTGCTTCCAATCTAAGCTTGGTCTCCAAACTCCTTAGCGCAACTTGATACCTACAATAAGAAGCAAAGAGAAACAAAGAAATCCTACTCTACAAGATTAGATCAAACATATTCATCTACAAAGATCGAAGGAACAATAGCCAAGAACATGCAATAATACACAAGCTTGAAGGAAATAGGCCAAGTATATTCAAATGAGAACCTAAAGAGAATACTTATAGACCATGATTGATTCAGTTGTAGCAACCTCCCCAATCTCCCCTCGTCCATCCCTTACCTTACTCTACCAAGATCATAAGTATGATATCTGATATCTTCCTCGTTTCACCTGGGAATGGCCACCATTATATAGGTTTGAGAGGCACAAAAACCATGAGAAAATGAGAGGGATGGTTGAGGATATAGCTACTTGAGGCTTGGATCATATCCTAAGTGAGGCCAAGTCATTACGGTTGAACATAACTAACAGAATCTCAAAGAGTTGGCCCATAGATTAACGTGGGGGAGATCCCTCCTATCTCTCAACAACATCATTATTGTCACCTTGTGAGAGATAGAGCGTTGATCCTAGATAAACACTACCCTATAGTGGCAGAGGGGGCATTATGTGTGCACCCAAAGTATTGAAAGGGGGGCACTTTTCTTCATAAATGCTCAAAAAAGGGTGGAAATTTCCAAGGAAAAAGTGTGTTTTGACCCAAAAAAGATGGTTTTCCTCCTCCCATATGGTTTAGGGGTCATAAAAAATTGTTTTAATGGTTTCAAGGGGTGGAGACACCTCACAAAGTGAATGCAACACTTGGGAAGGTGCATCTGTAACACCCCTTTCGCTTGCTACTCTGTAGGTGTTACTACGCAGAATAACAACATTCTCACTAATAATTAATCACATGCATTTAAAACAAGTTAAACACATTTAACACAAAGTATTCATACGAATTAATTCCATAATCAACAATCAACACTATTTAATATTAATTCATATACATAGCGGAATTCATGATAACATAAGTAGCACAGTCATGCAAAACATGATTAAAGCATAATCAGGTACTTATCTTTGAAACAATGGCAGTACCACCAACCAAGTGCAGGCCTTCCATGAACCTCCCAGCCTTAGACCGCACTGCTCATCAGCTCAGTAGTGGGTCACCCCCGAGATGGGACTAAGCTCCACCCCAAGGCAAGGAATCCTAGACTAGGCTGAGGTTACATCGAAAACAGCGCACAGCCACAAGGATGGGATTCTCTCCCAGGAACCTCTCATGCTCACTACCCACAGACCCTCATTCCCCACATGCATGTTCCACCCCAAGAGTATACACCTTCTCTGTCACCTAGATAGTCCTTCGGCTGCTAACCTCTGTTGCCTTGGGTTACAGTAACAGACCGGACCGGAAGTCTCTGAGCTCTGTGGCAGCTACAGGGTTCATTCCAGGAGTCCTCTCCTTCCTCTGCGAACTATCTCACCTAGAGAGAATCACTCACAGGCCAACAAACCACACGCAGTCCAGTACTGCATGGTCATAACAACCCATGGGGAAAATAGACACAGGCTTTCCCCAACTGGTTCAGCAATCACAGGATGGTCTCATGGTCACAGCTTCGGAACAGAGATCATACGCACAGGCTTGATCTCGAGCAGTGGATGCACACGGATTCTCCAGACACAACACGGGATTTTCTGGTTCAAACAGAGGTGAAACTAGCTCTTTCAGAATCAATCACAGGCTTCTGGTTCAGTACGGAGGTATACACGGGTTTTCTCAGAGCCAGACACAAACTTTTTGGATCACAGGGATGCACAAAGGTTCTCTACAGAAATCGGGATAGTCGTACTGATCAGAGCCCGTACAAGCTCAGGCAATCCGATCGAATGGGAGTAGAAACCCCCTCACATTCCACCCTGGTCGTTTTATTCGCATGCACCAGGGTCGACACTTGTCTCCCTGGAGACTGCATGCATTCCACCAGCACGCATCACCTTCCCTTGGTCAGGAACTTAGGATAAAAATATAAATGGCACATGTTCTTTTGGAATAATAATAAAATATTATTCCCAAGCTTAAGCCCTCTAGGCTAAACACTTATCCCCTTTTCCCACCTTCCAGCCCCTAATCCCTTGCCTTCTCTGTGGAAGCTCAGTCCCCCTTCACTCATTCATCGTGGTCGGTCTGCACCTGGCAGTGTTTACAATTTTATTAAATGTTCTGCATACATATAAGTACTAAATCAGACCCTTGGCGTCCAACCATTAGGCTCTCTGGCCTAACAATCACATAAGCCCACTGGATTATACAAACTTGGCTCACCAGCCTATAACACATATTTACAATTCATTTCATACATTAAATTTACAACTGGGCTTGGCCTTGGGGACATTACAATCCCCCTCCCTTATTTTTGCATTGTCCTCAGTGAAACTTTACACAGCATCTGCAAGATTTTCAAAAAATTTCAAAAAGATGCAGGTACTCTACCCACATAACATCTACATGCTCCCATGTTGCATCCTCAGGACTGTACCAGGTCCACTGGACCTTTACAAGCTCTATAGCTCAATTTCGGAGTTGTTTGCTTTTCCTATCCAATATGCGCACAAGATGCACTTCCAGGACACCCTCTGGTTCCACCTGAACCACATTCCAATCGATAACATGATTAGCATCAGGTACATATTTATTAAGCAGTGAAACATGAAACACATTATGTACAGTCATAGATGCAGTTAATGCAAGCATGTATGCAACTAGCCCAATCCTTTCTAGGATCTCAAATGGCCCATAAAATCTTGCTGCCAATTTGGCGCAACTTCCCAACTTCAGGGAACTCCTATTAGTCTTCACTTTCAGGAAAACATGGTCACCCACTTTGAATTCTCTATGGGTTTTGTTACTGTCAACGTAACTTTTCTGCCTATCCTGGGCAGCTTTCAGATTCCGTTTAATCCTTATCATTTGGTCTTCCATCTCTTTGAGCAACTCAGGCCTCTATCAGCTGGATTATCCCAACTTACTGGCGTGTTGCACTTTCTTCCATAAAGTGCTTGGAATGGGCTCATCTTCAATGATGTATGATACCCATTATTGTAGGCGAATTCTACTAAATGCAGGTAGTTTTCCCACCTTGATGGTTTATCCATCACATACATTCTCAGTATGTCTTCTATTACTCTGTTCATTCTTTTTGTCTGACCATCAGACTCGGGATGATACGTTGTACTAAAGTTCATATTCGTTCTGAATCCCTTGAACAGTCCTTTCCAGAAATTCGAGGTGAATTTCAGGTCCCTATCAAATACAATTGTCTTAGGAATTTTGTGCAAGCGTGCAACTTCTTTTAAAAAGATATCAGCAACATCTGCTACCTTGTGAGTGGTTTTCAGTGGAATGAAATGGGCGGCTTTAGTAAGCTTGTCCACCACCACCATGATTGAATCATGCTGCTTTCTTGTTCTAGGTAGTCCGGTGATAAAATCCATTATTACCACATCCCATTTCCATTCAGGAATGGGTAAAGGATGCAACAACCCTGTTGGGTGCCTATGCTCAGCCTTAACCTTCTAGCACTCCATACATCTGGCAATGTATTTAGCGATTTCTTTCTTCATACCTGGCCAAAACTAATGCCTTTTGACTGCTGCCACAGTCTTTTGATATCCAGGATGTCCAGTATTAGCCACGTTATGCATTTCTTTTAGAATTGCCATCTTCAATTCTCGGACATTGGGTACATACACTCTGTTTTTATACAAAAGTAAGACATCAATTCCCAAGGTGTAACTTTCCTTGGTCTGTGGTCTCTCACGCTACTGTAGCTTTGCTACAAGACCTCTGTACTACAAATAAGTATTTGTAGCTTCTAAAATCCTATCTTTCATCTCAGTCCTGTACATGCTAACGGTTGTAGCATGTAATTTGTGCACTTTTCTGCTGAGTGCATCAACCACCTTATTTTCTTTCCCTTTGATATGCTTGATATCAAAGTCATATTCACACAGAAACTCCAGCCATCTGATTTGTCTGGCGTTCAAAGTCGATTGATCAAATAAATACTTCAGACCGTTATGGTCTGTTCTCAACTCAAATCTTTTTCCCATGAGGTAATGTTTCTATTTCCTCAAGGTGTGGACGATTGTTGCCAGCTCTAAATCGTGAGTGGCATAATTCCTCTGATGCTCCTTCAACTTTCGGGACTTGTAACAAACTACAAATCCCTCTTGGCTGAGAACTCCTCCTAGTCCCTGCTTACACGCATCGGTGCACACTACGTAATCCTTATTTGGATCTGCAATTTTCAGGATTGGAGCATTGGTTAGCATTTGCTTCAATCGCTAGAAGCTACTCTCACATTCTTCAGTCCACTGGAACTTCTTCTCCTTCCTTTGCAAGGAAGTGATAGGGTGAGCTATCTTTGAGAATCTAGCTATAAACCTTATGTAGTACCCTACCAGACCCATTAAAGATCTAACTTTTGCAACATTCCTTGCCGCTGACCATTCTCAGATGGCCTCAACTTTTTCAGGATCCACAACGATCCCCTCTTCTGAAATAATATGTCCCAAGTAATGGATCTGCCTTCGATAAAATGAGCACTTTCTTCGCTTGGCGTACAACTGGTGATTTCTCAACACTTGCAACACCATTCTCAGGTGCTTCTCATGCTCTTCCTCTGAATTGGAATACACCAAGATGTCGTTCAGGAAGACTATGACAAACTTGTCCAAATATTCTCTGAACACTCCATTCATTAAGCACATGAAAATAGCAGGTGCATTTGACAATCCAAACAACACCACTATAAACTCATAATGACTATACCTTCTTCTAAAGGCGGTCTTGTTGATGTCCTCATCATTTATTCTCACTTGGTGATATCCAGATCTGAGCTCTATTTTTGAGAATATTTTTGCATCCTTAAACTGATCAAAAAGATCATCAATCCTTGACAGAGGATACTTGTTCTTGACAGCGACCTTATTCAACTGTAAAAAATCAATGCACAGTCTCAACGTCCCATCTTTCTTCTTCACGAATAGAACCAGGGTACCCCATGGTGACACACTGGGGTGAATGTATCCCTTCTTTAGTATCTTTTTGAGTTGCAATTGCAAATCTTTCAGCTCTGGTGTACTCATTCTATAAGGAGCCTTCGAAACTGGAGCTGCTCCCATCATCAAATTTATAGAAAAATCGATGTCCCTCTTCAGAGGTAGTCCAGGTACCTCCTAAAATACGTCCTTAAACTCTTTGAGTACCTCATGGTCTTCTAGATTGTAGACTACATTTCAGGATGCTTCTTCCACCCGAGATGCAAATAATTGATAGCCCTTCTGTAACACCCTATTTCCCCCAGATTGTAAATATAACTGAACTGGCCAAGGACTATGGAAAAACTCATAAGTATGAATATGTGATGTAAATGGACCTGCAGGAAGAGGTCAATGAATGTAAATGATAGTTTGAATTTATTGCAGAACTACAGAGAGGGGATGTGCGGAAAAGAGACCACGATGGTGGTGGAGGGCACCTTGAAAAAGGGGCGTTAACTTCCACCAAGAATTAAAATACCGTATTTGGACTCCACTGGCCCAGAGAACCAAAAGCGGCTCGCTAGCCCTGAAAT
>ML797415.1:449209-467738 GCA_009831015.1 Picea engelmannii
ACCCTGTTTCCCCCAGATTGTAAATATAACTGAACTGGCCAAGGACTATGGCAAAACTCATAAGTATGAATATGTGATGTAAATGGACCTGCAGGAAGAGGTCAATGAATGTAAATGATAGTTTGAATTTATTGCAGAACTGTAGAGAGGGGATGTGCGGAAAAGAGACCACGATGGTGGTGGAGGGCACCTTGAAAAAGGGGCGTTAACTTCCACCAAGAATTAAAATACCGTATTTGGACTCCACTGGCCCAGAGAACCAAAAGCGGCTCGCTAGCCCTGAAATAAATGCCTTGCAGGCTGGTAGGTTGATGGCTTGATGAGGGACGGGGAGGTGAACCGCCTATCCGTAGAGCCATCATGACTGACCAGCGTGAGGGTAATCGTGCCACATGCAACCTCGCGAGAGGATAAGGCGTATGGAATAAGCGATTGAAAAGGGCGGACGCGAGGGGAACTCTGGCAGTTCTATGCAGAGTGAGTGACCGCAAAGAGGAGGGGATTGCAACCTTCGCTCTTGGGCACTGGCAGATAGAGAGACGCAGGTCTCAGGACATCGTGGTCTTAGCTCGGGGGTGGCTAGTGGTAAATCCATTAGGAGTCACTACGCCTACGGTTGGGTGGAAATGAGCACCCCTCTCAGCAGTTGCTTCCATTGCTGAAGTTATTTCTGATAAGTGTTTTGCTTATACTGCATTTTGAAATTTATATGTTGTCACATATGTTCATGGACTTGTGGAATTGTAAATGTCTCCTGTGAAGGAATTGTCTGTACAACAATTGTTAATATGAAGTAGATGTTAGCTCATATAACTTGTGAAATTGTAAATGATTTCAGCATAAGAATGACTGCGTAGTGCTTGATATGAATGAGTTGATATATGCTTAACACCGAGGAAACCATGCTCGAATTACGTTGATAAATGAATCTAATCATGCCCAACCATTCTTGGGAAGCTGTCTCCCTTTATCTTCTTTCGGGAATGCCCCAGTAGGGATCTCTTCACAGAGATTTCCTCCTTGGAAAGGTTCACTAAGAACCCAGAACAAGGACTCGAATGAACAGGCCTTATCAACCCCGCACGAGGAGGAACGATTCTATTAAGGTTCCAAGATAGTAGTGTTGTGAGGAGTGACAAGTCAACGGATGAGATCTCATCGGAGGATCCATAGTCATTCACGACCATTAGATTGACGAAAGTAACGCAGGCGTTACATACCTTGCCCCTTTGCCCTCTATCATCGTGAGCAACGAGAAATTGGGATCGTAAACTCCAAGACCCAAAAGAACGAATCTAGACCGTTAGATCTCGGTCCATTTACCCGTCAGCCGTTGGACCTGAAGAAGCTGTGCAGGGGTTAAGCGTAGGGGTAGGCATGCGAGGAAGTGATCTGAGCCATCAGATCTGGAGCAGGAATCCCGTAAACCGTTGGATCGGGAGGAGTTTCACGGAGTATAACTTCTGGAAGGGGAGCGTGCAGAAGAAATGATCTGAACCGTTGGATCTTAGATCATAGTCCCGACAGCCGTCAGATCTCGAGAAGTTGCATCGGAGTTAAACCCTAGTATGCAGAGAAAGAGTCCTAGCCGTCGATCTCGGCAAGACATGTGTCGGCGTCCTGGGAGGCATCGGGATTTCACCCATCGGAGAATTTAGGAGTGTAGAACCATTGTAATAGAAAGTCGCGATTTGCGAATTCCCGATAGGATCTGAGCCGTCCAAACAGTAGGGACACGTGGCAGAGGATCCTGGAGAGTTGGAGTTTGACATATCGGGGATTTTGAATACATAGAACTCTTGCCACCCAGAATCGTGATCCGCAATTTACCGATAAGATCAACACCGTCCATTAGCGAGGACACGTGGCGAGAGATCCCAAAAATTCGGAGTTCGACATATCGGGAATCGATGTATCGGGGATTTCAAGGACATGAAACCCTTGCATTATGAAACCGTGATATGCGAATTTCCGACACCATCATAAGCCATTGATCCAAGGGACACGTGTCGAGCATCTGGAGAGAATCGGGAATCGGGATATTGCGAGCCCTTGATATATGTGTTTTATGTCATCGCAAATGCCGAAACCCCGATGGAGGGTTATATGGCTGCAGTCATATGGTAAGTAGTCACATGGACCATGGTATAGCCAAGGGGACTAGCCAGTGTAAAGGCGCATCGAGAGTCCAGGGGACTTGTGTGCCATAACATTGAAAGGCGCCAAACCCCGACAAGAATTAAGACTGTGGTCTTGTGAATTTGTGGTCGTATTGACCAGGACTTAGCCCGGAAATCCAATACGCTAGGAGCACATCTGGGATCGGAGGATTGGGAGTTCCGGGTACATGTGCATCTCGACACCGCAAACTCTGAAACCCCGACGAGAAACTGTCGTACGGTCATATAGGAACCGGTCGTGTGGATCAAAGGCTTAGCCAAGTGGGGCTGAGGCAACCAAGGAGTGAATCAGAGATTGGAGATCGATGATTATAGTTGACAAGACATCGTGGGTGTCAAAGCCCCGATAGAAGAAACCCCGAATCCCAATATAGAACCAGGGATTGGCATTTCGCTAATGCAGGCTTCTGGGGATTCCTCATTTGTGAGAGATTAACCCCGAAATTTTTAAACTATGATAGTGGGTGTGTTACAGCTTCCGGTAACATTTCTTCGGCTGCATGGCTGATATTTCCCTAACAACCACAGCTCTAGGAATTCCTTGGACTATTACCTGATTTCCCTCTTCGTTCAGGCATGTAAACCTCTTTTTACGGCAGTCCAGAAGGCAATGGTGTTGGTCCAACCAGTCCATCCCAATTAAGCAATCGTATGAGCCTAAAGGCAGAATGTTCAATTCAGCCTTTGTGCTCATTCCTTTCATGTCTACTGAACATGACTTAACCAATTCAACGACCTTCCTTTTGGTTCTTGTGGCCAACTTCACTAGCCAAGGCTTTTCATGTTTGCTTCTCGTTAGATACAAACTGTCCACGATTCTAGGATCTACATAACTATGTCTAGCCCCTGAATCAATTAAAATACCAAGTGGTTGGTTGTTGATAGTACCTTCCACTTCAATCATGTGCAATTGAAATTCTGCTTGCTTGTTGTCCAGGGCTGCATAGATCCTCGACATTCTGCTACCCATATCCTCCACTGTTTCATCTTGTTGAACAGTATGGAAAGGTCTCGCTTCACCTTTTCTGTGGGGGAAGTCTATGTACCTATGATTCCCTTTACAGCCCCAACACTCCATAGATGGTGGTCTTGGCATCTGCTCACTCCCTTCAACTTTCCTAGGCTCTCTAAAAGATGACTGTCCCTAAGGACTATTCCTAAAAAATCGAGGCCTGTTTCCCTTCTGCCTCTGTTCTTTCTTAAACCTCTTCTGGTCATCCCAAGCCTTCCAAAAGGTAGGTTTTTCTCTTTGTTGTTCATATAAGCATTTCTCCCTTCTTATGATTTCTTCCATGGTCTTAGGATCGTCATATTGAATCTTGTCACCGATGGAAGGTGGCAGTCCACTCAGATATCTCAGAATCTTGACAGCCTCATCTTTGATGAATGGAACATATTTCAGTAGTTCCAGAAAACTTCCTTCATACTCATCAATAGTCATGCCGCCTAGCTTGAGTTCGAAGAACTCCTTCATCTTTCTGTCATAGTACCTTTTAGTCAGGTATTTCTTCTCAAAATACCTCTTAAATTCCTTCCAAGTGACCTCTTTCTCTCTGATGTGCTACACCCGCAAAAACTGATCCCACCACATGGATGCTTTTCCTTTTAGCTGGTACATTGCAATTCTTCCTTCTGCATGGGCAGAATAATTCTACAATTGGAAATATTCCTCATGCCAAGCAACCATGTCTCGGCATCTTCCTCCTTCTTATGTTCTCCATCGAATGTTGGAGGCTTAATCTTGTTCATCTCCCCTTTCAATTCATCATTTCCAGATTTTCAGTGTTTTCTGGTGGGAGACGAGCTTGAACTGTTGTGTGTTTCCTTGCTAGAATGCTTCGGGGAGAGACGGTAATGTCTGCTACCACTCCTCGATCTTCTTCTCCTCTCATGGGTTCTGACACTTCTTGATCTGCTTGTGTCACCCTCTTTTTCCAATTTATTTTCTATTCTTTCCAGGCTCTTCAACATTTTTAAGTTGAATTCACCGTGCCGATCCCTGACTTTCATGAGCTCTCGGCTATCAGCTCGATGAGCCTGGGCATCTTTCTGCAATTTTTCAATGAGTTTCATCATGTGTCATTCCTTATCCTTCTCTTTTCCATGCCCATTGGATTTCGATCCTTCCACTTCCACATTGACATCCTTTCCTTCTCGTTCGTCCTCTGTTTTGGGGGCAATCTACACCTTTTCCCACTCCATACTTGGCGTTGGTTAACTGGAATTCTGACTCTCTTTGAACTCTGCACACGCACTGTGCAATTCAATTCGAAGTTTGTCAGGCCATTAAAACTTCACGAACAATCCACAACATTTATAAGCCAATACGAACAAGAACAAAAAATGTTTCGATTCAAATAAGTTTTCTGAGCTCTCGTTCAGCTCTGCAATTTCAGGACTTTGGAACTTCGGAATCTCAGTCCACGAAGATCCAACAGTTAAATCTTTGTAACCAAAGTCACCCTTTTGCAGCTCGCAATCTCGTGAGTTTGTGAGTCGAAGACCCTCAACTCACTTCCTCCAAACATTGATACCTGAGATGCGATATGGGTATGGCTCCCTCCTCGTTGTCACCTGCTACGCATGACTATAGGCTAGGGCTAAGTGCTAGCACTTATCGCTACTCACACCTTCGCGAGTTTCAATGTTGAGATCTTGTGCTCTTATCTCACAAATTCCTGAGACGCGAGAAGTCAACGGAGTGTTGACTCCCTTCTCTAGGCGATGCATGTCTACCTATCTATCATGCGAGCCCCACCTTATGGCTCTGCCACGTGTCCACATGAGCCTCAGCTCTCGGCACTTTGCGACTTCTGCAGTCAAAAGTGACCCCTCTCAACCTTCGAACCCCCGAATGTGCGATAGGCGATGGGGTTCCTAATCCAATGGTCCTCCCTTGACCTAGATCCAATGGCTGTCTCCGCTCCTCATGACTTCGCGACTTGGAGCACCCAACTCTTGGGCCCTCACCCTGCGAACTTCAGAGTTCGTGAGACCCGAATCCTGGATCTCTTCGACACTTCGCTGACTCCGTGATTGCTGCCACCTGTCCTCCTCAGATGGACGACTGTGATTCTCTCGCGACTTGGAGCACCCAAATCCTAGGTTCTCACCTTGTGAACCTCCGAGTTCATGAGATCCCTAGATCTAACAGTCGAGCCTTCCTCTCAGATCTACAACATAGATCTTCTCAGATTTTCGGGTTTTCGGGAGTTCGCATATCACGATTCCCACACTCCTATGCCATTAAAAAGGGATTTAAACCCTGCGCACAATCTCCAGATCTGATGGTCACGAGGGTTCACCTTCCCTCCCGAGAAAATCCTAAGGTTCTAACACTATTGGTGTGGAGATCTATCTCTCCATGGCCATAGACCACACCAACTGCGGTTTCACACGTCGCTAAACTTCTTGAGCTTAAAAACTCATCAAGTAACTCCTCAACACTTCGGAGCAAACCAAGGTCTGAAATTGGCCTTCCAGACCCAATTTCCCTCGTACTCTCGATCCAAAGACTGCTCCACTGGCCCATCTAGGATCAATGTCAAAACCTTGGCTCTGATACCAAACTGTAACACCCCTTTCGCTCGCTACTCTGTAGGTGTTACTATGTGGAATAACAACATTCTCACTAATAATTAATCACATGCATTTAAAACAAGTTAAACACATTTAACACAGAGTATTCATATGAATTACTTCCATAATCAACAATCAACACTATTTAATATTAATTCATACACAGAACGGAATTCATGATAACATAAGCAGCACAGTCATGCAAAACATGATTAAAGCATAATTAGGTACTTATCTTTGAAATAGTGGCAGTACCACCAACCAAGTGCAGGCCTTCCACGAACCTCCCATCCTTAGACTGAACTGCTCATCAGCTCAGCAGTGGGTCACCCCCGAGCTGGGACTAAGCTCCACCCCAAGGCAAGGAATCCTAGACTAGGCTGAGGTTACATGGAAAATAGCACACAACCACAAGGATGGGATTCTCTCCCAAGAACCTCTCACGCTCACTGCCCACAGACCCTCATTCCCCACATGCATGTTCCACCCTAGGAGCATACACCTTCTCTGTCACCTCGACAGTCCTTCGGTTGCTAACCTCCGTTGCCTTGGGTTACAGCAACAGACCGGACCAAAAGTCTCCATGCTCTGTGGCAGCTACATGGTTCCTTCCAGGAGTCCTCTCCTTCCTCTACGCACTTTCTCACCTGGAGAGAATCGCTCATAGGCCAACAAGCCACACGCAGTCCAGTACAACATGGTCACAACAACCCATGGGGAAAATAGACACAGGCTTTCCCAAACTTGTTTAGCAATCATAGGATGGTCTCACGGTCACGGCTTTGGAACAGAGATCATACGCACAGGCTCGATCTCGGGCAGTGGATGCACACAGATTCTCTAGACACAACATGGGATTTTCCGGTTCAAAGAAAGGTGAAACTGGCTCTTTCAGAATCGATCATAGGCTTCTGGTTCAGTACGGAGGTACACACAGGTTTTCTCAGAGCCAGACACAAACTTTTCGGATCACATGGACGCACGAAAGTTCTCTACAGAACTCGGGACAGTCGTACTGCTCAGAGCCCGTACACGCTCAGGCAGTCTGATCGAATGGGAGCAGGAACCCCCTCACGGTCCACCTTGGCCATTTTATTCGCATGCACCAGGGTCGACACTTGTTGCCCTGGAGATTGCATGCGTTCCACCAGCATGCATCACCTTCCCTTGGTCAGGAACTTAGGATAAAAATATAAATGGCACATGTTCTTTTGGAATAATAATAAAATATTATTCCCAGGCTTAAACCCCCTAGGATAAGCACTTAGCCCTTTTTCCCACCTTCCAACCCCTAATCCCTTGCCTTCTCCGTGGAAGCTCAGTCCCCCTTCACTCATTCATCATGGTCAGTTTTCACCTGGCAGTGTTTACAATTTTATTAAATGTTTTGCATACATAAAAGTAAAAAATCAGGCCCTTGGCCTCCAACCCTTAGGCTCTCTGGCCTAACAATCACATAATCCCAATGGCTTATACAAACTTGGCTCACCAACCTATAACACATATTTACAATTCATTTCATACATCATATTTACAACTGGTCTCGGCCTTGGGGACATTACACATATGACATTTACGACAGTGAATGCGACACTTACCGAGGTGCATATGTCACTTTGCGACACTTGAAACACTTAGGGTGCATAACTCAAGTGTGAAATTTTGATGTATAACAATGTTACTCCAAAAAAATTTCATCTCCCACCTCATCATCTAAAATGTTGGTTAGTCTTAATAAAAAATCTACAATAATATTTTTTTTCCAGGTTTGTCAAGTATTGTGAGATCAAATTGTTGCAGTAATAAAAGACATCGAATGATTCTACCCTTAATATCAATTTTGTTCATTAAATATCTAATGGTAGAATAATCTATATGTACAAATACTATATACTAAATGACATAGTTTATAAACTTATTTAGTGCATAAACTACTAAAAGGAATTCTTTCTTAGTGACTGTATAATTCAACACTACACCAAATATATATATTTTTTATGACTAAATTGCAAATAAGATTTTATCTTCTTTCTAGCCCAAAAATTCTTCTATTTATTTGTCTAATGCATCAATGTGGATGTGGAAAGGAATGTACCACATAGGACCTTGCAAAATAGGGGTTGTTATGAAATTTCCTTTAATGCATTCAAATGTTTCTTAATATTCTATTTTCTAGTAGAATTCAATGTCTTTGGATAACAAAGTGAACAAAGGGGAGAATAGTTTGTTGAAGTCTTTTATGAACCTCTTGCAATATATTTTATTCCCAAGGAAACTTCTTACATATTTTTTATTTTTGGGTGTAGGCAGGTACTTAATGATGTTGAATTTTATTTGGTCTACTTCAATCCCCCTAGAGGAGATATGCTGACCTAAGAAAACCCATTCACTCATAATAATGTTGCATTTTTCATGGATGAGTGGGAGGTTCATTTTTTCATTCATCTTTAGTAATTTTTCAAGGTTGGTCAAGTCTTCCTGAAAGGAATTTACACAAGGTGTGAAGTTATCCATGTAAATTTCTCCAATGACATGGATGAGATCTAAGAATATGCTTAGCATAAATATCTATAAGTTCACAAGAGCATTATACAAGCCAAAGGAAAGGACCTTTTAGGAAAACATTTTTCATGAAAAATAAAGTTAGTTTTATATTAGTCCTTAGGGATGATTTGAATATGATTTTACCAACTAAACCCATCTAAGAATGATAAGAAATTTTTTCCTACTAGCACATATATTACTCGGTCAATGAAATCATGATATCAACACGATCAATGAAATCTTGGTCATCAATGATGAGATCAACACGATCTCAGCCACCGATTCTTCTTATTACCTATAACTCTACAGGTGGGCATTAAAACTTGAATTTCACTCACAAAATTGGGGGTTTCTCTCTAAAATCCCATTTCCCCCCCAAATCGGTCACAGACACAATCCACAACAACGAATTTCATGAATTCGCAATCATCTTGGCCCATACAAGTCCGGTGTTTGAAACAACATATTTGATACCATAATGTAACGTCCCCCATCCCATCTGAGAGACATTACAATGCAGATTACTCTTAAAAACGAAATTTATGGACAAATAATTTAACTCATTTATTGTTAGCCAATTTTATATAGCTTTCAACTACGAACTACAACAGATTTAGCTAGTGTCTATGACCACAAAATAGAAGCATCTACAACATGTTATTAATAAACATGAAATGATACTAAACAACTCATTACAACAACATATAAATCACTACAAAATACACAAAGTTGATTCACATCAATTAAACACATAATTTAACACAACAACAAGATAAAACACTTATCTTTTAACAATAGTTGTGCAACCAGCGTCTTGGGACAGATGTTCCACCCAACCATAGATTGATTGTTCCAAATATCGGGAGCCATTCACCCCCGAGTTGAGGCTATAAATCCACAAAAGAGAGTGGTCTCTCACAACCCACTCATATCTCATAAAACTCTCAACCCAACTGATATTCTCCTATAGCTATCCCGATTTTCCACCAGCTCTCTTCCTCCTAAAATTTCCAACCCAAGGAGTGTACCCATTCACTGATATCAATACCTCGGGCATCCCATTCGTTTATCAGGGTCTCTATGGCACAAATACCTAGGAATATCTCAGTTGAGAACTCAAGGGAAATTGTTGCTAGGAAAACTATCAGCAAACCAACAAAAAACACTTGTTGTTTTAGTGCAACTAACCCAGGAATTCAATTTTCAGGCTTGACAACCTGGCTCTTCATTTTTCCAGCTCCAATTTGCTCCAGTTATACTCCAACATGCTCTATAACTCACCCTCCATGGTTGCACCAGCTTCAAGCTCAGTTTCTTTCTCTCTCCTTGGCTCTCATGCACAAACTTGACGAACTAAAAACTGTTGTTCCCACCCATATGAATTTCCTCTCTTATGCTTGCCTTTCTTGAATCACACTCTTCCCCAATATGATTGTACTCAACCCCCATGTGCCCAATAACTTTGGGATGTGACTACTCACACCCACCCTCTTACATGTATTCAATGATTGGATTAGGGAAAACTCTATCAGAAATGGGAAGGTTCATATACAAATGGAAAATTTAGGAAATTGGGTTAAATCAATATACATGAGTATTTCCCCCCTCTTGGCCATTATCCTAGACACTCGCCTCTCTTGTGGATTAATTTATCCCTCATCTCTTGTCCATGTCCCCTTAACAGTTGGCATCACATTTTTATTAATAAAACAAGGAAATATAGTTCACATATTACATTGCTTGGCCATAGCCACATATTATATCTACATAAGAATAAATTAAATTAGGGATGATAGTGGGGATGCTACATTCCACATCACCTCACTGTGAAGTCATGATTCTTCTATTGAGAATAACATCTTCTTGTAGCTCATCTAAATTCTCTGGAGCAAAATCATGAACTGTTGGAACTTGAATACTTTCATCTTCATCCATAATCATAAGATGCTTATAAAGCTTCAAATTATCACATTTACGACTGAACACATTTTCATGTAGGTTAGTATATATAAACAAAAGGCATTAGTACCAATATTTTCTAGGATCTTGAATGGAACATATCGAATTGGCCTTAGATTTTTACCTTCACCCTTCATTCTATATTTGTTGATAAGTAACCAAACTTGATCACCAACTTCTAAATGAATATCAACCTAATGTTTTTCATTCATTTCCTTATACTTGGCTTGGCTCTTCTCCAATTGTTCCTATATTTCTTGATGTACCTGTTGGATATTTTGAATGAACCTTTTATATTTATTTGTATCATCTTGTCCATCTTCCTTACTTGCTTCTCCAAAATCAAATTCCATAGGTGATTTAGGAAAGTACCTCAAACATACTTCAAAAGGAGTTCTCTGAGTAGAATGAAGGAAGCAGATATCCCAAAAGGAGTTCTTTGAGAAAAAATCTACTTCACAACGTTGGATCTTCATTCAGGGTATCATCAGATATCCCAAAAGAAACATTCAGAACTCATGAAGGCCATTACAAATTTTTGGTCATTCCTTTTGCATTATGAAGAACATAATGCACCTTCCACATTCCAAGGGTTGATGAATTCCATTTTCAATCCCTTCCTTTGAAAATTTGTGTTCGTATTTTTTGATGATATATTGATCTATAGAAAGTCTTGGGAGGATCATGTTCAACATGTTGAGAGGGTGTTAGAGATACTAAAGGAGAAACAACTATATGTCAAACCATCCAAATGTTTCTTTGGGGTGAAGGAGGTAGATTATTTGGGTCATATTGTATCTCATGAAGTTGTCAAGGTAGACCCTAAAAATATTAAGACCATGATGGACTAATCGATCCCAAAAACATTTAAGAATCTTAGAGGATTTTTCGGTTTGACAAGTTACTACCGCAAGTTTGTTCGGAATTATGGAAGAATAGAAGCACCTTTAATGGAATTAACTAAGAAGCATGCATTTTCATGGAATCCAAAGGAAACTCGGGCTTTTGAATAAGTTAAATAGGTGATTTGCAAAGCTCGTATCTTGACCACACTAGACTTCACAAAAACCTTTATTGTGGAATGTGATGCCTCGGGAAATGACATTGGTGTTGTTCTAATTCAAGAAGGAAGGCCCCTTGATTTCGAAAGTCGACCACTCAATGGAAATGACTTACACAAACCCATTTATAAGAAGGAAATGATGGAAATACTACATGCATTAAAGTAATTGCAACCTTACCTAATAGGAAAGCACTTCAAGATCAAAATATATCATGAAAGTCTTAAATACTTCTTCGAACAAAGACTATCTTTAGAAGAACAATAAAAATAAGTGACCAAGATGTTAGGTTATGATTTCAAAATCATCTGCAAAAAAGGGAAGAAAATTTTTGTGGCAAATGCATTCTCAAGAAAAGATGAAGATGTTGAGGCCTTTCTCTGTGTTATATATATCATCCAACCTGATTGGATAACAAAATCAAGGGATGAATGGAAGAATGAAGAAAAAGTGTGGACTCTCATTCAAAGATTGTAGAAGGATTATAATGCATCAGATACATTTACATGGAAAAATGATTCACTATGGTACAAAGATCGTTTATATTTATGTAAGAACTCCCAACTCAAACAAAAGGTACTTTTGGAATTGCACACCTCTTCGGTAGGAGGGCACTCGGGATTTTTGAAAACCTATCACATGGTCAAGAAGGAATTTTTTTTTATGACCTTAAAACTTATGTTCAAAGGTTTGTGGCATAATATTTTGTTTTCCACCCAAAGAAGGTGGAAACAATTAAGACACGTGGTCTTTTACAACCATTAGCCATCCCAGTTCAACATTGGGAGGAGGTTTCCATGGATTTTTTTATCACTCCAAGAGTCACCCTAGATTGTAATCAGGTGAGCTTGTTAACATGCAAATAATTCAAATTTAATCTTGAAAGATAAGCTTTAAAGTCATAGGGATTTGACCATAAGGACAATCAAATTCATCTACTGTACACATTACCAACTATATCCTTCAGTAAAAGTGGCCTTAGAAACTTCATATCAGACAATAGGCTTGATAAATGGATGAGGAGAAGAAAATTTTGATCTAAACATGTCAGAGATACTTCCAACACTTTAAGACAGTCAACTCACAATAAAAATCTGTGTATTAACAAATTCTACATCACCAATGCAAAGAGAAAAAACCTCATTCAATCATCGTATGAATCAGGACAAGAGTAAATCAATCACTCATTAAACATTAGTACATAGAGGAAGACAGGAAAGAAAAAGAAAAAATGATCTCCATTGATAAGGAATCACAAGTCTCAACAAATATAGAGGAAGGAAAAAGAACACAATGATGACACTTTGAATTCCTCTGGGTCAAAGCCCCCTTCCCCCTAGCTCATTCCAACCTTTCTCCAGGAGCTCCCTCCTCTCTTAAATAGGAATTTCATCCTAATATCCTTAGGAGGTCGAATCCCATCTCTTCCATCGAATTCTAGGCCTTGAAGCTAGGTGGCAATAGTTAAGGAGACAAAAATCCAATAAACTGCTAATTTTCAGGAAATTGTTGGAAGTCATTAATAAATTGTTTCCAACTCAATGCATGAGGTCTTTAATGGAGCTAAAAATTAGGTGAAGGTGTCCCTTGACCTCTAAATGATCTATGAGAAGGCATTAGAACCCTCCTTGATAGGTGGAAACCTCCCAACAAGACGAATATCCAATCAGCTATGCAGAACAAAGAATTTGCAGCACATTCTATAGCGCACTGGTGTTTTAATTTTTTTTTTCCTCAAATTACAAACTAGGTCGGGATGAAATTTTGTCATCAAGTCAACAGGGATATCATCTTCCTCCACAAAAAATTTCATAGAAACCCACTTTGTTGTTTTGGTTTTATGATCAAATTTGTAACAGTATCCGCTACAGGAAATTCCGTGGCGCCCTCCTATAAAAATGATCTACAGATTCCGTAGCGCTTTTTATGTGTCTAGATAAGTGATTCCATAACACATTTTCTGTGTATGCATAGGTTATTTCATAGTGTCTTTGGTAGCACAACGACATAAAGTCTATGTAGATGATTCTGTAGCGCCAAGTGCTACAAAATATCTGTGTTTTACAATGTTATGCAATGAATCCTAATAAACACAAAAAGCCTTAGTAGATGGACTATGATTCTATAAATTCCCCGAGTAGGTGAAAATATAATATTTCCTTGAAAATTTAAAAAATATAAGAATGAATGACCCATAACAACTACATGTGACCCTTTACAACTTCATGTGATAAGATTGGCTCCATAGGGGATTGAGGCCTCCCTGTGAGGCTCTAAGAACTGTTGCAGCTCCAGTGCCTTAGTAATTGGTTTATGGAATCATCTATGCAACCAACCTTTGATACCGCCACTTATTCACAAAAACTAAAAAACTCGCTACAAACTGAAGTAAAGCAAGTCTCGAGAAGCGATATTATTACCTATGCTACCCTACCCTAACTAAAATTGCAACTTGGTCAAGTAAAAAAAGATTTCCACAATAACCATTCAAGTAACTTGATGACTGAAATGATCTCATCCATGTCATGGATCAATGAATAATAATAGAGGTATACAAGAAACAACATAAACTCCTTCAGAAAATCATACTCACCCATGAGTATCGGTGAAATAATGCAATTTGAAATTTTCATAAAATCTGAAACATATGACTCCATGTATATGGCTATAGGATCATGAATCACATGATAGAATTCTGGTTGCATTAGAAGACTAGGCTTCTCCTTCATAATCTCTTCTCTGCTGACAAGATTGTAATTCTATTGACCTCCTTGAAACATCCGATAGTTATCACATGCTTCAAAGCAATCATGGAGAATAAAAGTTTTGTCTAGTTGTTGATTATCTCCTTTGGAAATAAACTTATTTGTAGTGTCTTCTTCAAATTCATGGTCAAATTTATCAGAAGAAAAAAGCACTATAGACTAACCATATGATTTCTCAACCTCCTCTTTACTATCCTCTGAAAAATCTTCTCTAAAACTGTTAGATACAAAGTCAATACTGGGAGAATTAGTACATGCTCATACAAAAATATGTTCCTTTTTATTTTCTTGTTGACTTTCTCCTTGTTGGCCATCTATTGATGAAAAAGAGAACAAACTCATATGTTCCTGTAACTCCTTCCTAACTTCTTGACTAAAGTTTAAAAGCATATAATCAAGGAGGTTATCATGAGACAAGAATGTTAACTGATTTTCTAAGTCAACAATAAGATGATGAGGGAAAACAACTTTCTCTAAAACATAAATATCACCACCTTCTACAAAATCTTCCTCATAATATTCATCATAAACGAAATCATCCCTTTTCTCATAATTAGGAAAAGGCTCAGTTGCATATGTAAATTCATCTTGCTGGTATGAGTTATAAGTATGTACATTGCATCTTTAACAATGGAAAAATCTGATTTAATAATTTCAAGATCAGAAAAAGATTTAAGATCTGAAAATGATGTGCAAGCATGTTGAAGCAATTGCAATCTTGGATAAGCTTCATGTTGTCCATATACTTCCTCAGTTTCTTCCTCATCGAAAACATTGTCCAAGATATGACAAGAGAGTTGTGCACATGCCTGTAGATTACTCTCCACTTCCTCTACATCAACAAACATCTGTTGCAAGGATGGTGACTTTCTTTCTCTGAGGTATAGGAATCGATTGGGATGTTGTGCCATTGTATACTGTACCATGGAAGAAACCTCACTAGGTCGAATTTCAATAGGCATGTTATGATAAATGTTGTAGATCCTCCTTTTGAAGACATGCAAAACTTCTTCCTCTCCTCTCCTCAAAGTATAAAAATCAGTAATTTATTGATCAAGAGACTTGTTGTCATCCCAATATTGTGATGAGAACAATCAATAAACAATCAATAAATTGCTGAGAGACTTGTTCTCATCCCAACAGTGAACAGTGAAAAAAATTTCACTGTTGGAAAAAATTTGGACATAGAAATAACCCTCTAGCAGACTTAACCATTTTTCCAAAGCGTCGACATCTATATGGTCTTTAAATAAAAGAATATCAAAGTTAACTTGTACCTTAAATGGTGTCACACATCCAAATAAACTGTTGATTGAAGGTTCCTCTCTTGATGTTGGCAACTATTGAAGGATATAAGTGAAATTATCCATCATCTCATTCCTCTTTTGCGTGAGGGCTTCCTCGAGCAACAGTTTGATAGGATCTCCTGCTTTGTTCTTTTCTTCTTCCATGAGAAATTTATTGGGTCGACGGGAGTGCTCTTCCCCAAGCACAACCAGTTCAAGACCCAACTATCAGTAGCCTAACCTCGCGGGGACATGCACAAGGAAACAAAAAAGAGCAGATTGCCTTGATACCACTGATTCAAATTATTGAGAATCGCATGAAGGTAGAGATATAACAAGGAAACACACATAGATATTGAAAGAAACACAATAATACAATTAAATGCAGATTCTATGAATGACTATCTAGAATACAAAGGATTGTAAAATAAAAAGCACACAAGCTAGCTAGAATGGTGCTAGCTTATCTATGAAGAGAGAGATGTGTCGGCTATGCTCATTCACAAGAAGCTAATTACAAAGAGGTTGAAAATTCCTTTTAACATAAATCATCAATGAGAAAACCCTAAACATCCAAAACCCTAACCCTAGAAGATGAAACACCAAAAGGTTTGTGGGACCCAATGTAGTTAGTTGATATGTCAACTTTCAGGAGGCACAAATTTTACATATGATCTCTGTTTGGGGTGCTCGGTAACCTGGCGGAAAGGTCTTGTCAAGGAGTACACATTCCTTTCAGCTTAGCATATTCCTTCAACTACATGTTAGGTGTTGTCGCGCCAAAGAAAACATCATTTAGGGCCTCAAAACGACCCCAAAATTTTGGGACCTGGAAAACTGTAGAAAAACTACCAAGATGTGTAACCATTCTGAATTAGTGGAATAGGTGGGTAGCCACCAGTATCCACCCGAATTATTCTAACACTTGAAAGGGTTTGTATATTGGTATTTTTTTGTCACTTACGTGTAGAAAGAAGATTGCAAGAATTGGAGATGGATCTCTAGAGCTTCATCAACTAGGATACATAAGGAAAATTGTTGGTTAACAAGGTATGACTCTCTCCCTCTAGTGTAAAAGGAATGAAATCTAATTAGATCTAGGGAAACTTAAGAGTGATCTATCCCGCTCTCTGTCTTGGATGAAAGGAAGATCCATGGGAGTTCTTGCTTATCCATAGGTGAGATTGATCTTATAGAAATAGGTAATAAGAAAGTGAGTATGTTTTTAACATATCATTTTTCAAATGAATTTGAGATATAAATTTAAGGATTTATTTACTTTTTTTTATGGAAAAACTATCACAACTTAGTTGTGAATTGGAAACAAGGATGTTAATTACTCTTTGTTATTTGTAAATGTTATTTGACTCATCACCATTATTCAAGGAAAACCATGCCACCTAAAATAATCCTTTGGTGGTCCATAAGGGTGTAGATTTTCACTCATCCCATAAGCCTTTGTGTCTTGGGATATTAACCTATTTCCTTACAACTAAGGAAGACTATATATTAGCCGAGCAAAAGCACTTTTAGGTCTTACTCCAACACCAAAATGAGAGTTTGGCATAGATAGTAACCACAAGAAAGCCACTATCCCTTTTGATCAATCATGAGGCTACCTCCAATTGGATCTTGTACTTTTTAGTAACATCTAACCTTAATCTTATACATAAGACCAAATACTACCATAATTTCAATTAACTTTTTTTAGAAATAATCTATTAACTTCATCAAAACCACACCTTCAACCGAGTATAAACCCTTACTCGCTATGTTATGGTATTTGATTTGATTTGTTATATCATCTCATTTAGACGCAAGTATATGCAAGTGGATATCTCCCTGCTCCGCATAATTGCCGACTCCTTTGTATCTGATCAGTTCCAATGGATATGGGATCGGTGTTATGGTATTCTGTGCTAGGGATCGCTTCCATCATCGTATTCTTGGTGATCGATTTCTGGAGGAGGAAAACCTACAGCAGGCTTCCTCCCGGACCTCCAGGATGACCGATTGTGGGAAACCTGTTCCAGTTAGGTAATAAGCCCAACGAAGCTCTCTTCCACCTTGCTACCAAATACGGCCCTCTCATGTCTCTCTCTCTCGGAATGAAAACTACAGTGGTGGTCTCCTCTCCTACCATGGCAAAACAAGTTCTCAAAACCCATGATCATGTCCTTGCAGGCCGAACTGTCATACAAGCAACCCAGTGTTTTTCCCACGACAAGTCCTCCATAATCTGGGGTCAATATGGATCTCACTGGCGTATGCTCAGACGTATATCCAATACGGAGCTCTTCAGTGCCAAGAGGCTTGAGGCTCTGGAACATTTGAGAAGAGATCAAGTGGTCCGAACGATCCAGCAGATTCTAGATCAAAGTATGAAGGGGAAGACTATAAATATCGGAGATACCGTTGTCCAGTCCTCGATAAATCTGTTGGGGAACATGGCCTTCGGTAAACACATGTTTGATCCCCACTCTCCAGATTTTCGAGAGTTCAAAGACAACCTTTGGAAAATGATGGTGTTGGGAGGAGCTCCCAATTTGGTTGACTTCTTCCCCTTTCTTCAGTGGTTGGATCCTCAAGGTGTGGGACATAACACGCGAATCTATCTGAAAAGGGTATATGACATTCTCGACAAATTCATAGAGGACCGTCTGGCCACAATGAACAAAGGCAGGGACGGAAGTGATGGTCCCAAGGATCTCTTGGACGCTCTGTTGGACATGAGAAGCCATGAGTTTACGCTCACCAATATCAGAGGCTACTTAACTGTAACCCTTTTCATTATCTCTTGTGGTTATTATACAAGTCGATCAATTTATTTAGTATCTTATTTTAACAATTACTGTAGTTTACCACTGGGATTGATACTGCCAAAGTCGATTGCTCTGATTTTTATTTGCTTGTTGCAGGATATATTTGGGGCCGGAAGTGACACCATTGCGAAGACAATAGAGTGGGCGATGGCAGAACTCATATGCAATCCAGAGAAAATGAAACGAGCCTAGGCCGAGTTGGACGAGGTAGTTGGTCGCAATCGAAGGGTGGAAGAAAGTGATACCGAGCGTCTCCCTTATCTCCGTGCAGTGGTAAAAGAAGTGTTGAGGCTGCACCCGGTAGCTCCTCTGCTCATCCCACACAGAGCAGAT
>ML797415.1:477298-488536 GCA_009831015.1 Picea engelmannii
GTTATTTTTCAAAAAGAGGAAATCAAGAAATTCTTCTATAAGGCGAAACCCCACACACTCTCAACTACTTCTAGTAATCCTTCCTCCCCAACTTAGTTCCATCTTCCATCCCTATCCTTCCTATGATGGACTATATTGGAGCGTCAACTATATTGACCTAACTCCAAACAAAACCCATAAGAAAAAGTGCCAACTCTCTTGACCAAGCTTCCCCGGCAGGAAACTGACAATCATCATCACACGTCTAGGGGAGCATGAGCTAACACTATCCTCCCATGACTCCAGGTTTCATAGGATACACGGTGGGAAATTCCTCCACCCCTCCTAATAGAACTAGGTTCAACATCCTACCATGGACCATATAGTGGCACTGTGTTGCTGGGAATTTTGTCATCGTATATTCAGTTTCAGGCAGTCTTTGCTACTTGAAAAACCTACACTTGTATACACATCATAGCAATGCATTTGAACCAATATAATTTCACATACAAAGATTCATACCATATTGTTTCCTGGTCGATGTTCACGACATCAACCTTTTATCATCATTATTCTTTGGCTATTTCATATCCTATTGACCTGCAGATTAGTCTATAACACAAACCCATACATATCCATGCATTATTACCATGTAATTGCATTTAATCATATTCTCAATCCGGTATCCACGTACCAACAACTTAAATGCCAAAATTTTCAAGTTAGAAATAGATTGCATAATATCCATCATAATTCAAATAACGATAAACATTCATAGAATGGACATTAACATAGGTCCATATGTCTTAAAATTTCAAGTGTATCATTAATAGTTTTACAGTCAATAGAAAATAAAAGGTGATTAGGCCTTAAGTAATTCTCTCTATCTAAGTCAAAAGGTGGCATTACATACACCCACCCTTCAAAACAAAACTTCTTCTCGAAGTTATGTTCATTCTCAATATAAGGAAAAATTCATGACACAAATTATATGTGTCTTCTATGATAGCAAACCCTATTATATATTGGTCCCATTGTACCTTCATTGATTAAAAACATGTTGAGGCTATTAATATATTGATTACAACTACCCCTATTTAGTAAGCACCTTACCGTCTCTCGACTCTATTTTATTATCACTTTTAATTTAATTAATGATAACACACACTTTTGTTATAGATTTATTCTTCTTAAGTTCCATATATGACCCCCATATATAAAGTATAGTCTATTTGTTTGTTCACTAGTTAGAAGCTTAGCTCATCATCAATTCTCTATTTAAGTGAATCTTATATTGAGTTCGATATAAACTTCCTTAAGTCATACATACAATCCCACCTAGGGTATCTTGATAATTATAAACAATCGTTATTGACTTTGATCATCTCTCTAATGTAATTAACTCCCTTATTATAGTATTTTCCTCAGACTATAATTCTCGTTCATGCTCTCACTTACTTTTTTGTGTTATGCTCTAACCTACTTATTATTTTTTTTATTTTTCTTTACCTATATCTCAATTGTCTACCACCCTTTGTAACATCGTATCATGTTGCATTTCTTACATTCCCACACCTTGTATTACATTTATAACCTTTCTATTATATCATTATTTATTTAATATCTTTCTTACATTCCCACACCTTGTATTACATTTATAACATTTCTATTATATCATTATTTATTTATTATCTTTCTGTTACATCTATTTTTCTCTAACCATCATTTACTCCATGTTATGTTCTTAATACACTTCGTGCATATCCTCTCACTATCTTCAACCACCTTTCATGTCAACACCTTATTGCTATATATATCACATTGCATAAAACGTGTACTATTTCCATCTTACTTACTTGTATTTAACTTCACACTCTAATACTTTATACTACTTGTCATTATTGTATAGTTATTTATTTATCATTAATATTCTCCCTTAATTTTCCATCATTATTACATATTAACTATCTTGTCATTCTTATATCCTCATCGTCTTTGCCATAATTCACTTTACGTATATTACCTATTTCTCGATTCTTCTTCTTGCAATTGTACTTTGTATGTCTCACAATATATCAGTTATACCTACGTAAATCCTACTAACTCTAGCCTATAACTCTTTTCTTTTCCATCTCTATCACTTTCAAGTTCTTTCCCCTTACTATGAAATAAGTTTAATGATGGAAAGTGTTTTCATCATTCCTTATCTATATTTTATTTTATTTTTCAATTAGAGTTTTTTCATAGGGAAAAATCCTTCTTGGTGAGCAAGCAGTTGCTAAACTAATTAATGCATTTCAAGATGTGAGCTACCATTTAGAAAACTCACCTCTCATACAAGGGACTTGTGCATAATAAACCACGACACTCCATTGGAATCTCTACTACCAAATACATTTATGGGCGAAAGTGCTACCGTTTTTTCCAAGGATACACCCTTTTCTCCAAGCATGCTTTCATTCATTTTCTTAGTCAACTAACATCGGATAAGGTACTTGTCACTCATCTTACTGATGTTACCAATCCTTTACAAGATATACATGAACTCCACATCAATATATATGTCAATTTAATTATTTATATATGTTTTCTCTCATCAAAGAAATCATTGTCCATCTCGTTGAGGGTGATAAGTTATAAATCATACTTGGGGTTTATGTACTATCAACAAGCTTAAATAACTATTTCCATTTTTTTTGGACAAGTTTTGGATATCATTTATTAACAATGTTCTTTGGAAATCCACACAACTTATAGACATGCTTCATGAATAGCTCAATGACTTGTGAGGCTTTGTCAATGTCAATGTTTGACCATGACAAACACGAATTAATTTAATTTTTTTTTTCCTTCCACCTAACCCAAATCCATAAAAAAGTCCATGCTAAAATATTCGAAGTTTTTATTGAAAATGGAAAAATGCTATAATATCCTAGAATTTTGACAATCCTTGATATATCCATCTAACAAGTATAACAAGTATGTTATGAAGTAACTAAGTTTTTTTTTTCACATTTACTTTAATACACTTCCAATATATGTCACAAACAAGCTAATGTGACTGGTAGCAAACGAGGAATGCCATTTATCTAAGACTTCATTGAATTTATAATTATTTACATGGTATGTGTGGTTCTAGTAGAAAATCAAATCACCTAAGAATATATACTTGTCAATCTCTTCTTGGATATTTTCGAGAAATTATTTCCATCGTGTTTCAATAGTAGATATTAGATGTAACATTGGTAGTCAAATCGGTACCCATGTTATTTATATCTTTATTATTAATATATTTATGATTTACAATTATGGAAGAGCTTTAGAAAAACTTTCCAAATGTTTGTTTTCTTAATTGTAATTTATGGATTAATTTTTTTTTTTATTAAATTGAAATAACTAATGTGAAAAGTCAAAAAAGAAATAAGAAGAAGCATTTTGGCATGAGACGTCTATTTAAATCTTGTTTGGAATATAGAGTTGTAAAGGGACTTTAGTGTCTTCCTTTCCCTATTGTCGCTTTTCACAAGTCACTATACCCACTTCATACTTGGGAGCATCAAAGGAATATACCTTTGCGTTTGTTCCAACAATGGGATCAGCATTAAAACACACACGAATCTCAAACTAACTAACTTAAGAAAGGGATAATTTTAAATGCACTAATTTAAGAAACGAATAATTTCCATTATTAAACTAAATTGATTTATTATTAATTTGTTAATATTTTAGAGTCCAAATTCCTCAAAATTGTGTTTAATTGTAGCAACATCCCACATCTAACGCCACCGATTAGACTAAATGCCAACCCTATGATAAAAATAATTTAACATTTCTAAACTCAATGGAAATAAAAATTTGAATCTGTGGATAATATATCTGACATCAAAATTTCTGTCAGATATATCATCCAGAGGTGGTGGGTTCGACTCCGATTGGATGATCAGGATGAGGACGTCTTCCTTGTATCTGTTACTAAATGTCGTACTTTCTTTGATAATTTTCTCCAGTGTATATGTTTTTATTCGAAAATCACCCTCCATGGAGGATTCTGAAAGTGAATCTATAAGAGATGGCGAGAGGTCTACATTCATTACCTTTAATATCATTGTCGTTCTTTTAGGGGTTTATCTCCTAGTCAACGAGTTTTTGAATTTCAAGAGCACATCATCCTACAGACTGTATGCAATAGGGATGGTGTTTCTGTTAGTTGCTCATGTATGTATACCTGGAGGCATATATATATATATATATATATATATATATATATACGTGGTCTGAGAAAGAACGGGGATGCAACCATGGGATTACAAGGAGATTACTCAAGTATTTCAGATGATAATGGCGGGTTAAGTAAACAATTTTTCTATAGTGATGAAGATAGATGTTTGCAGGAAAATGAAATGGAATTTGGGAGTGAAGTAGTGCATGAAGGTTATGCTGGTGAAAGAGACTTTGCAGATAATAATGTCTGGATTTTCAATGACATCTTCACAATAATTCAGTTTTTTTGTCTCATTCCCAGCCTAGCTTAGGCCAAGAGGATAATGTCCCTCAACTTTTAAGCAATGTGGATTTCTGGTTGTATTTCTTTATGTATTTTTGTGGGGCAACTTTGCAGAGATGATCAATGCCCTTGCTTCTTCTCCCTGTATCTTCTTCACCATTATGGTCCACACATGGTTTTCTAAGAAGAAAACTACGAGGGGAATAGTTCTTTTCCTTTTAATGTTCTTCATTTTTGAAAATCAGACCCGGTGTTCTATATTTATAAGAGGAAAGGTATTATGTTTTGGTTGTTATGCTGTAACTAATCTTGATGTAAAACTAACAAAATTAGCCTTGGGATGTTAAATTTCAGACCATGGTAAGCAGATTCTGTAATGAGATAAATTAACTAAAACTTAGGTAGTTTTTAATTTGAAAGTCTCAATCAAACCAACAATCTTTGAATAAGTTGATCTATCAGATTGTACAGTTAATGTGGGTGGTCAAGCCGAGGTTTCAGTTTTGAAAATGTGCCGGGGTTTCAGTTTTGAAACTAGGCTCTGATACCATTTGCAGTGTCTAACTATTTTCCAAGACTCAAATAAATAGATATATATTTTGTTTTTTTCTACTGAAATAATTTGCAATTTAAATTACTGTTTTTTTTCATGATTTTTCTATACCAGGAAAATAAAAACAACATAATAAAAACATAACTTAATAAAATACATAGAATGCTTACCTCAACCTTTAGATCAGTTGATTTAGTCGATTTTATGCTTGTTGATGATCATTCCCAACTCCCAACCAACTAGGAATAGTCTTTCCAACTCCCTGTGAGAGTTTCCAAAATGCTTTGTTCTCCCAATTTTCCTCCTCCTCCTCCTCCTTCACCTCTCGCAGAAATTTTCAATCCAAAATGAGACCCCCTCTCCAAGTCCCCTCCTCTCTTCCTTATCCTCCTCTCTCAAATTCCCCTCATTAATTTCCCAACAACCTTATCCCCCATTAATTCCCCAATAACCATATCCCCCCATTAATTACTTCACCCACATTTTAATAATAAAATAATAAAATTCTCTTTTAATATATTTTAATAATTAATTAAATTTAAATTAAAAACTATGATAAAAAATAATCAATTTAAATTGCTACAATGATATATAACATTAGATTCAAGTTTAATACCTATTTGTTCATTAGTTTAATGAAATGAATAAATCTCAAACAGTATCAACAATTATGATTCAATTCTCTTACACAACACCAAATTAATACCCCCACATTTATATACATATGTACATCTACACATTATTATACCAGACACCTAACATGATATATAACAATACCTATTTGTTTATTAGTTAAAAATCTGAAGAATACAATAGAATTTGAAAAATACAATAAAATTGATAAATCTCAAACAATATCAACGCTTATGATTCAATTCCCTTACACAACACCAAAATTAATACCTCACATTGAAGGATACAATGGAATAGATAAATCTCAAACAATATCAACGATTATGATTCAATGCCCTTACACAACACCAAAATTAATAGCTCACATCTATGTACTTATATGCATTTACACATTATTATACCTGACACGTAACATGGTATATAGCATTCGATACAGGTTTAATGCCTATTTGTTTGTTAGTTGACCTAATTTTACATCTTTTTCATAGTCTACTTAGGATTTTATTATTTTTTAAAATGTTTAAATTTTTTTATTTACCATGAGATTGGCTAACGTTAAAGGCGATCACATCAAATTAATTAAGAAATTTCAAACAAGCCCGTTTTGAAATAGCGTCGAAGACAATCACATCATATTAAATAAAATTTGCTTGCTTTGGTACTCTGCACCGTCTATAAATTAAAATTGGCAAATTGGAACCTTAAAATCTCAAGACACCTACAGAAGTAAAATCTTGCGCTGGATTTTTCATAGGGTAGGGTGATGTATTATTCTTTTAAAGAAATCTTGCGCTTTTACATCAGTAAAATCTTCCGATGGATTTCAATAGGAGAGGGTGATGTATTATTCTTTTATTTAAGCAGCAAATATAAGAGTGATTGGAAAATTTAAAAAAAAAAAATTTGAATTTAAATTATATAATGTTAACAAAATTGAAACAAAGAGAGAGGAGGAAAAACTATATTATAAAAAATATTTTATATTTTGTTTAATATATTATTTATAATTTAGTAATTTTTATTTTCTATACTATATATAAAAAATCATATATATTTTTTATACTATTTATAATTTAGTAATTTTCATTTTCTATACTATATATAAAAAATCACATTTAATAATTCAAAAACATTTTAATTAATTGGGCAGTGACTATTTGTTATAAGTAATCAATATATTAATTTTCATTTTACAAAAAATAACATATTTTTCTTAATATATTATTTATAATTTAGTAATTTTCATTTTCTATATTATATATAAAAAATCACATTCAATAATCCAAAAACATTTTGATTAATTGGGCAGTGACTATTTGTTATAAGTAATCAATATATTAATTTTCATTTTACAAAAAATCATCACATGTTTTTCTTAATATACTATTTATAATTTAATAATTTTCATTTTTTTTCTATACTATATATAAAAAATCACATTCAATAATCCAAAAACATTTTAATTAATTAGGCAGTGACTATTTGTTATATTTGTTATAAGTAATCAATATATAATATATGGAATCAATATTAATTTTCATTTTACAGTGAACATATTATCATTTACCAATAGGTGAATCTTGTGTATATATTACACATGTAAGATTAAAAATCATATTGAATAATCCAAAAACACTTATTATCACCTACCAATAGGTGAATCTTGCGTACATATTACATATGTAAGATTAAAAAGGTAAAAGGTGAAAGTATTATCGCCTATGAATAGGTGAATAGATAAATCTTGTGTACATATTATATATGGAGGATTATTAAAAAGTAAAAAGTATGTGAAATATAAACTCATATTATTAAACAACTAAATCATTTTATTATAAAAAAAAAATTAAATAAATTTTTTTTATTAAAATTCAAAAATATACATGCTTAATCTTAAATGTTTCAAACTAAATTACTATTATTAAACAACTAAATCATTTTATTATAAAAATAAAATTAAATAATTTTTTTTTTATTAAAATTCAAAGATATACATACTTAATCTTAAATGTTTCAAACTAAACTACAATATGATAACATGTTCTTAAATGTTTCAAACTAAACTACAATATAATGATGAGATGTTTTCCAGTGTTCGTCCAAAATATTTTCAGCCAGAATGCCAAAATCCTACTATTGTTACAGAGATATTGGTCGTACTCTATGCAGTAACCCCTCTTTCAAGTGGGCAAACAGAGGTCTGTGCCCACTCAGCACACTACAAGGTAAGGTGTGCACCCCTACTTGCATTGCACCGATTTTTTATCGTGCCACATTCATGTCATAATGAGGGGAAAATTTGGCAATGAAATTTCACAATCTCTATTTCTTGTCTTGTTTACCTTGTTATATCTCTATTTCTTGGCAATCAGTTAGCTATCAAAGTAGTTTTTAAATATGATTAGGTAAATGTAAAAAAGTAAACACATAAACTGATGTCTTTATAATAGCTAGGAAGTTAATGATTGATATAATAGCTAGGAAGTTAATGATTGGAATCACAGCCATTTATTTTGTGTGACTACTAAGAATATTCCAGTGATATTTAATCATGTCCATAAAAAACTTATTAAGCACTAAACCCCTATTAAATCTGCCCATTGTCAATAGGTGTACGCATTGCGTAATTATATTTTATATAGAAAGAATTTTCATTGATTCAATATTCTGGTTAGTGGTTCAGGATTAAAATTCTCAAAAACCTTTCGGCAAAAGAAAATTTAAATATTAAATTGTTCCATCGCTTTCAGCAAAAGAAAATTTGTGTGTCAGAGTTGTATTGTTTAGTATTTCAAACGTTCTATTTTTTGGAGGTTTTTTTGGTCATTTTTTTTGTTTGATTTTGTCCTAAATCTGGTGATGAATGGTTGGATTTGCAGATTTGAGTGGTTAGGTTTGTATAATCCTAATGCTCCAGATATTTTTCAGCAAGCTAAATCCATTTATACATTCAGAAAAGCAATTTAAACAACATAAAATATAAATTTTATCTAATTTACATAATAATAAAAAAAAAAAAAAACGTTTAACAAAATCCTTTCACTATATACCAAATACACTGTCCACGTGAATGTGTATCAATTCGCAAATTGTATATTAGAAACAAAGATTTGTTTATAGCAATAGCTTTAATAATGTCTAATTTATATTTACTTTTTGGTTTGTCTAATGTTTGTTAATTGCAAGAGATTTGCCATAAACGAGATTTGCTTAGGTGAGAAATGGAGGGGTCATCATTATTCGGACGCCAATAATTTCATTCCCTGTAAAAAAAATCTTTTGTGCTCATTAAAGTAGATATTTAATATATATCCATTAAAACATTTTATAAATACCTATTTAATATAGCTCAATTAAGATATTTTATGCGGTTATATTAATTGATATATATTAAATATATTTTAAATGAAATATTAATTTTTGGATTTTAACTATGCTTTTAGCGGTGAAGTATTAAGTTATGTGGTCATGTTAATGATATTGTGTTATTTTTATGGGCATAAATATAATTTAAAAAAATTATTTTAATATTTTAAATCAATTTTGCATTACTTTGAAATAAAATTTATTTTTTAAAAATTAAGGTAACAAGTAACTAATTATCATATTTAATGTTCATAAATATGAGGTAATTCATTCTAATATATATTTGGGCTTTGAATTTGATTGTAATTAAATTTGGAACTATTCTGTGGAGAAATGCCTAGTAAAGAGTATGAAGGCCTCAATAAATGAGATACGGAATAGGAAATTGAGGAAATCCTTCTTTATAACATTGGTGTAAACAATGATTTTGTATGGTTATTTTGCCTAGGGTTTGGCCTCTCTAAAGAATCGAAAAAAGTTGAAAGAGTTCATAAACGGTTCTTATTAGAGTGATTAGGAGTTTAAGATACAAATTCTTTACTCTAATAGGTTAGGAGAAACATGTATGTTTCCTTTGGAAGGAACAACATTGTGACAATTTATTACATATATTATCAGAGTAAAGCATATAGTTAGGAACATGTTGTTGATGCAACAAGGATGACGTCTCAAAATAAGTGTTGGTACCATGACGAGATAAAATGGATGAAAATATGGGGATTTGAAGAAAAATATGTGTGAAATGAACCATTGGTCATTTAGGACTTGGTATAACAAAGGATAATAGAGATATCATGTAAAGAGATTAGTAAGAAAACGATATTCTATCATGTGAGATCAATTTAATGATTACTTACATGGAACAATAGATTGTATCTCCAAGAGAAAACCACTATACATATGAAACATTTACATTTATAATTCAATCTATGTTTTCATCACTTAGAAGATGAAACAAGGATATGGAAAAATATAAAGAGAGACTAACATCCATGCTTACTTTTCAAACGAGTAGAATTGAGGATTAGATGCATGTGATGATACATCATCCTATGTATGAACAAATAAGAGAACAATGCTCAATTCAACATGAAGATAACATTCTTGAGATAACGAACACCAAATTTCAAATTGGTAAATTTTATAATTCTTGTTCCCATAGATCCTACATGGTGGTCTTCTATGGATGTAAATAAAAATATTATATTATATTATAATTAATATATTTGACAAAGAGAAAAATAAGTAGTTAATGAAGACATAAAAAATGAGTATGTTAATGTTCCACCCCTGGAGATCCATCTGTTATACAAATCGAGAATCATGTTCTCCAAACTTTCCAATAACCACCCTTGGTGTCTTTTCTCATAACCATTGGGATTAACAATGAACCCCCAATATTTAAAACCATCTCGCATATCAAAATATTTGAAAGGGAAGAGAGAGCTATATTTGTTTTCTATGTCTACTCTTAGCGCATTAAAACTAAAAGTAGATTTTTGTGAGTTCACCTCTGATCCAAAAAATACTTAGATGCTTAATTAGTCCTCAATTGATATAAGCATCTACTTGATCTTCGAAATAAAAATGATCGCTTGGCTGATTGCAAAATACATGTGAAGTACTTATCTATCCAAATACACTTTTGTGATAAACAACTTGCAAATAACTAAGCGGAAATACAGCAACAATATTGAAATCACATACACAAGTTTGATAACGGAGTTCACACAATTTGAGCTATGTCTTCGGGTCCACTTCAATAAAGACCTCTTTATTAATGATCAAATGCTTGTGTTTTACAATGACCTTTTTACACATTGCTCAAAATCAGAAACATAGTATTCCATTGAATTCCTTGCAAAATTTTGATAAAAATGAGTACAAAATTCATAAAAGTCTGTGCCGAAACCCTGTGGCACGCATTACAACGCAACCTCCAAGTCTAGTTACCCTTGGGCAAAAACTTCGAGACATCGTACTATGCATTCATGTGTGTCCTTGTCTTGGTGTGCACACCCATTAAATAGGTCGCGGGCCCCTTCACCTCCAACCTAAACTTTAGGATAACAATTAATATTTGTTAGGCGGTTTTCATAACCAACCCATACCCTTAAAGCAATTTGTTAAGTTGTTGGCACATTATATAGTGGGTCACGGGGTCAAGCCTCATCGAACACACACACACACACACACAATATAT
>ML797416.1:17594-34078 GCA_009831015.1 Picea engelmannii
ATAAAATAATATAAGTGCTACAATCTAAGACTCAAAAATATAGTGGAAAACATCAATGTAAAAGTTGATGAAACTGACTTGCTAAAGACTAGAAAGGAAGGCAGAAATTCAAACATCTTTGAAGAATAGGAAAATGAAGAACTAAAAAAACAAGAAGAGGAAGAAGAAGAGGAAGAAGAAGAAAAACAACAAGAAGAGAAGCTACATGAAGCATAACAAGAATAAAATAACCAACAATCTTTTCAAACACATTCTAGGACATCTAACTGTTGGGTTGAGAAGAATCATCCACCAGAACAAATCATTGGAGATATAAGTGCTAGAGTAGAAACCAAAAGAAGAAGGAAAGCACAAAAACATGAACAATAGAATTTTTTATTATTGTCCAAAGTTGAACCAAGTAACCTTGAGGAAGCCATAAATTAAGGAACATTGGATCAAGGCCATGGAAGAAGAACTAAATGAAATAGAGAATAATGAGACCTGGGAACTAGTTCCAAGACCAAAGGACAAAAATGTGATTAGGACAAAATGGGTCTTTAGAAACAAGCTAAACGAAGATGGCCAAGCAACCTGAAACAAAGCAAGACTAGTGTGCAAAGGATATGGTCAACTTGGAGGAATAGATTTTGAAGAAACCTTTGGTCCTGTGTCCATAATGAAAGAAATCAAAATGTTATTGGCTTATGCATGCTCCAAAATGATCAAAGTGTATCATATGGACATAAAATTATCTTTTATAAATAGATAATTAGAAGAAGAAGTCTACATAGAATAGTTAGAAGGGTTTCTACTATCATAAAATAAATACTGTGTTTGTATATTGAAGAAAGATCTGTATGGACTTAAGCAAGCTCTGAGAGATTGTTACTCAATATTGGACAAGTAATTACAACAAAAAGGATTCAGAAGGGGAAATGTATATAGTAACATCTACATAAAAGTGGATCAAGGAATTATGCTTATTATTGAACTGTCTCTTGATGACATCATCTTTGGAAGTGATGATGATAGATTGATTCCAAATTTTTCCAAGGATATGCATAATGAATTTGAAATGTCCCTACTCGGGGAGTTGACTTTCTTGTTGGGATTGTATATATCTCATCTAAATGAACACATTTTCATTTCCCAAACCAAGTACATCAAGAAAATGTTAAAGAAATTCAAAATGGAAGACTGTAAAAAAATGAGTACTCCTATGGTTACCAGTTGCAAGTTGAGAAAATATGATGGATCTAAAGAAGAAGATAAAAGACTCTATAGTTCAATGATTAGTAGTCTACTTTATGAGACAACTTCAATACCAGATGCAATGCAAGGAGTTGGACAAACCCCAAGATTTTAAGTGACACCAAAGGAAACCCATGTTCTAGAAGTGAAAATGACCTTCAAATATCTTAAAGGAACAATAGATTTTGGGCTATGGTATATGAAAGGAAATAAGTTAACTATGGTGTTTTACACAGATGCATTTTGGGAAGGAAGTATTGATGACAGAAGAATCACATGTGGATCAACTTTCTACTTAGGTGACTGCTTAGTGTCTTGGCTGAAAAAGAAGCAATCTTCGGTATCCTTATCCACGGTAGAAGAAAAATATATTATAGTAGAAACATGATGTACTTATAGTCTATGAATGAAACAAGCATTGCAATGCACACAAGTGAGATATGATGCGTCTATTCCAATAATTTGTGAGAAGATACACATCTCCAAGACAAAACATATTCTTATTAAGTTCCACTTTCCGCGGGAACAAGTTACAGAAAATAATATCAAGTTGGAGTACATTGGAACAAAAGAGAAGATTGTAGACTTCTTCACAAAGCATCTTCCTAGGGAGACCATTGAGTATCTTCGACAAAAACTGGGAGTGATTTTTTCTCCAAATCGATTTTCATAATCTTCTGCAAGAATAAAAAGGCGAATACTATCAGGGGGGTTATCATTTTCCATTGATGTCAAAGGTGGAGAGAAAATAAAAATAGAAGCAAAAGATAAGGGGAGTCTGTATGAAGCCAAGAGAACAATACATTCATTGGGATTAGATAATGGCGTTCGGGGGAGCACGATTGTTTTACTAGGTTTCCATCAATTCCAAAGGGGGAGATTGTTCAAAAATTGGTTTTCATTGATGTCAACCTTAGAAGAATCCCTAAAGCAAAGCTCAAAATCCCTTAGAATGGATGATGATGTGTTCACTTGAAGAAGCCTTTAAGAGCCTTGAAGGAGCCTTGACATAAGTCTATATAACTCCAAAGTGGTCCCCTTATGGCGTAGATTTTTAAAATGGTCCTCATGGGATGAGATAACATGGGGTTGTTTCTACATGTCTACTTTGAGTTGTACACAAATAGAGCCTTGAAGGAGCCTTGAAGAATCCATAAAACCAAGTGAAGAAGCCTCTAAATCCAAGATAATAAGCCCATAAATCCAAGTGAATAATCCATTAAACCCAAGAGAAGATTCTCCTAAAGTAAAGTAAAGAATCCCCTAAGGCCAACTATCCTTAAGGAAGACGTGCGACCCTAAAGTTGTGATAGTTTGTTGCACCCCCTCATGTGGAGAAGACTCGTACAAATAAGAGGACCCTCATTTTTCATTTGGATCACACCAATTTCACCTAGCCAAGGAAGAGAAGCTAATTAATCTTAGAGGAGTGAATTTCCAAGGGAAGATGAAGTGAATAAGGGAGAAATTCCAAGGGAAGATGAAGTCTTTTGATGATTTGTTCTAGGATTTTCTTTGAAGGTCATCTTGGTATTTTCGACATAATTTTTTTTCTAGAACAATTGAGATTGAGAAACTTGAATGTTTTTTAGAAGATATAGCGAAGAATCGTAGGTACAAATTCTAGGTCTCGACTCATTACAAGCTTTCATTTATACTTAGTGGAAGTTGAGGTTCTTAATACTAGGGTTTTCTTCTTCAAAATGAGTCATCTTTCCATTTCCGTTAAGAATTTTTTTGAAGATGATTGAAGGAGAGAAACAAGTAGGAATTTCAGAGAAGATATCGAAGAATATTGGGTACAAGTTTCATATCGTGATTCATTAAAACTAGGGTTTTCATCTTCAAAACGAGCCATCTTGCCATTTTTGTTAGGAATAGTTTTTGGAGATGATTGAAGGAGCGAAACAAGTAGGAATTTCAGAGAAGATATTGAAGAATATTGGGTACAAGTTTCATATCATGAGTCATTACAAGTACGTAGTTATAATTGTTGGAAGTTAGAGTTTGTGACTAATCCAGATAATAGTCCCAAACATGTGTTTGACATAAAACAATTATATATGAAGCTTGGTAGGTCCAAATTGAATTCCACTTGTTGCATTATAAGTAAAATAGATCCTAATATTTGAGGTCCAAGTTTCATAATCATAAATGAAAAATTGAGGTGTGGCGAATCTTACAAGTTTGCATATTTGAGGTAGAGTTCGTATGTAGATTTAAAAAGTAATTTTGAGATTTTATTAAAAGGTTGATTTGATGTTGTATCATCATTTAAAATATTCCAAGGGGATTGTTGTTTCCTTCTAGTAGTTGTTGGAAAATTTAGGAAGTGAGTGCTTCCTTCAAATTGGTGTTTGTAAAATCTTAGGTTAGCTATCCCATGTGAATTTTGCAGTTCCGTCGCAGTAGGGGCTAGACATATTTTAGGCCCCAAGACTTAATTTTGCACAGAGGGCATTTTATCCACAGACGGAAGTTAGGAGAAAATCATTTTCAATGTGCTCAACACTACGTTCGCAAACGCAGCTGTAGGGATTGAAGACTTTGTTGAATTTTGGTTGGTGTTACCGACAGTCGAATTGTTCCATAAGTTGTTTCCAGTCAGACCTAAATAAAATATGTAGGGCAGATTGGATTCTTTCTATCCGATTATGAGATATTGACGTAAATAAAATATGTAGGGCAGATTCTTTGTGCTTGGTTGGATTTTCCTACTTATGGTTTAATGGACAAATTCTCCACATATAGGTAAATTCTACACACGTGGGTAGAACAAACATTACTCCATCCGTTATTTTCTTCAACCAATCCTTCACAGTCGTTTTTCTTAAACGTTTATCACAGTAGTAACATTAACCTTCTATTCATTCTATGGACGCCTCCTATGATTCTAGCTACACAAGTGTAATGTTTGAATTATTGAAATCATTCAATGATATGAAACTTTTCTTTAATCATATTGGGATATAAAATGTATATTTTAAGAATATATATTTATATAACGAGGTTGGATTAAGGAATAGGTCATCATATATGTATAACTCATCAACAATGTTTCGAGGGTTAGATAAATCAATGTGTCCTAATATTCTATCTACTCATGTCTAATCTTTGAATTATAGAAGCCATTCAATAATATGAATATTTTCCTTTAACATATTAGGGTATCAAATGTATATTTTAAAAATATGTTTATATTAATTAATTGTTGGTGAGTAAGGAATAAGTTGTTATTTATGTTTTTCTATAAGAAGTCAAATCAAATTGGAATGAAGGATTATATATATATATATATAAGGTTAAGGGTAGATTTTATTAAAAAATGTATGTCTTTATTATAGGTAGCTTAAGCAATGACCACAAAGGATATTGGTATTTTGACAATGCTATCTAGAATTAAACAACCTTTTGGGTAGATTCTATTAAAAAATACATGTCTTCATTATAAATAGCTTAAGCAATGATCACAAAGGATATTGGCATTTTGACAATGCTATCTAGAATTAAACAATCTTTTGGTCTTTCAGTAAGATCTAAAATTGCTTTTGATTGACTAGTAATTAGTCTTTTTTGGATGTAAGAAAACATGTTAACAAAACAAGACCTAAAAACATTTGATATGAGTGAAAGTTTGCCTCAATGACAATCAAAAACAAATCATCGCAGTGGTGTGGTTTTGCTTGAATAGTAATAATAAGTGAGTTTGCATTCATGGATAGTAGTCAATCATCACCCTTCTCATTGTTTCCACCTTAAAAAAACTTATTATTTATAAATAATTTATTGACAATATTTTAAAAATTAGATAAATATAATTTAATATTCATTTAAAATAATTACAATATATATTTTTTAAATTATTGAAGAGTCTTTGACTATCATGATGTAAATTTTAAGAAAATAAATAAATATTTTCATATTGATGAAAGGGAAAATGGTCCCTGGATGGGTTTCCACCTAACCATGGGAGAAATAACAACACCTGGACGTCAACGTCCTCTCCACTTGTTTGGACCCCTACTCAAGACAGTGCATTTATGCAGTTTATACCTAAATGATCCAACTCTCATGTGTTGCATTAAGTTTCAGGTCGTATCGATGGCAGGTGTGGTTAATTCTGGTATTGATATGGTGAAATCCTTTTATGGTGGTGGAATGACAAATTTTACACCACCCTGGCTACATTTTGGTCTCATTCTAGCTCATGTGTGTAATCTTGTCTACACCTTATTCAATCTCTTATTCTCTTTCATTATCCCTTGCCTGTCTTCAGTCTTTTTTGGTTCCCTTTCTAGTTCTTTCCTCCCTCTTTTGGTGTGATGCCTCACGAGAGACGAAAACCTTGTAGAGGCTAAGGGTCTTACCGTGGTTCTGTAGGCCTTCACGTGTCACCTATTTAGTCATACATATTTGAAATTATTCTCCATTTCCCTCTTCCCCTATGTCAATCCAACATGTTGAGGAGGTTTGGGGATATGCGGTTGTGGAAGAGGAAATCCTACAGGAATACATTCAGGAAAATTTGACAGCTCCAACCTCGTTTGTATCAAGAGGGCCCCCATCAATTGTTCCTCCTATTTTGAATTGCAATAATTCCATGGAAAGAAGTTCAAAAGTTCTAGTGGACAACTCTAGCATAAAGAACGAGCAAAATTCTCTTCCTTGGTTCTATGAAGAACAACTCCTGGTGGTCTTTTATTCATAGGGATATTGCAGAACAACATTTCGGCCAGGAGATGATGCACCACCAACTTGCAGACCTCCTTGACTCTCTATCTAGCTAGAATTCATGTCAACTTTATCTAGTATGCCACCGACACTGTGCGTGCACTTCAAACATGCATGTTCATCCTTGTGGCGAAAACGATGGTGGTGATCCATATTTATGAGCGGAACAAATGAATAAAAGATTGAATACAATAACATAGATATATGAAGAACAACAATAGATATCAAGTGGAAAATAACTTCTATTGAATAAAGAAAATAGGTTGAAATCATAAAACTGCAGAAGAGATGTGGCTGCTACGCACATTTGTTTGAGAAAAATTATTACAATGAGGCTCCATAGGAATTTTTTATACTCATGAATTCCAAAACCATAAACATCCAAAAACCTAACCCTACGAGATGAAATGCCAAAAGTTATGTGGGCCCCGATGTGTAAGTTGGTACCTCAACTTCCCCGGGTTGTAACTTTTTCATAAGTATGTCATTATAGGTGTGTGACAGCCCGTTGGAAAGGTATTTTTGAGAATTACACATTATGCCATCAAAGTCTAACTTCGTCTAGATTTTGACTATGGAAATCCCAAAAAACGTTGTTTAGGCCCCTAAAACGGCCCCAGAAATACATAAAGATGTACTGACATAAAAAAATTCCAAAATAAGCATGTTGGATTATGTGGGAAACAACCAATATCCACTTAGAATTTATGTAGGGATTTAGACACTCCCGAAAGTGTAGAACCCACAATTAAAAATAATTACAGAAGAACATATTGAACTAAAAACTTTCAATATGAGTCGGTTGGAATAGGTGGGTGGCCACCAATATCCACCTAGATGAATCCTCCTCCATAAGGAAGCAATGGTATCCATTTTGTTGAGTGCCCCCATCAGGTGGGGAAATTTTTGCTAAATTTGGCACTGGGTGAGCCACTTTCCTTGGTGCAGGAGTTTCCCTACCTTGACAACCTGATAAAGCTAGATCCTCTGCTGGTGAGTGCCCTTGACCTGTGTCAACTATCTGATCAGTGGATTCTTGTTCCATGCAGTCAGGGTTGAGATTCGTTGGTTTCAATTGTTCTGTAATCTCAGAGATGTCCAATAATGGTGGAAAATATGGCTGAAGGAGGTCCAGATTGAACACTGGGTGCAAGCCAAGTAAAGGGGGAGTGTTGAGCTCAAAATAATTTCCACCCATAGCCTTGGTGAAAGTGTAAGGCCCATAGAGAAGTGGACGGATTTTCTGATGGGGCCCTGTGAGGAACTCTTTCTGCAAATGTAAGAAAACCTTGTCTCCCACCTAAAACTTGTGCGGTACCCAATGTTGATCATGGTTCTTCTTATACTTAGCATTGGCTTTCTACAAAATCTCATGGACCTATTGGAGGATGTGTTGAATCCTCTCAATGAATCGGGTGGCTTTGTCAACCTCAGAATGAACATGCAAAGATTTTTCCTGTGTGGTTGAAAGAGGTAGTGAAATATCCATGGGACCCAAGGGTTGGAATACCAACCCCACCTGAAATGGGATATGGACAGTGGAGCTATGGAGAGCCCTATTGTAGTTGTGTTGAACATAGGGAAGAATCTCATCCCATGTATGTGTTGAGGATCCTATTGTCCCAATCTGAGATGATGGTTTGTGGTATCCCAAAATGGACCCACACCCGTTCGAAGAAGATCTTGGCAGTATCTGTCTCTGTGATGCTCTTCATGTAGGCTGTGAGAATGGTGTTATTTGAAAATTGATCAAACACCATGAATACACAATCATTTCATTGCTTGGTTGATAGAAGGCCATATATGTAATCCATCGATATGGATTCCCAAGGCCTCTCGAGAATAGGCAGAGCATGATATAAGCCTTTCTTCTTGATGGTTGGCTTGGAAATGTAACATGAAGTGCAAGATATTATATACTTGTTGATGTCCTCTCACATTTTTGGCCAATAAAAATAATTCTGTAGAACAACCATATTTTTCTCCATGCTAAAATGTTCTGCCATCTGACTGTAGTCAGCCTCTCAAATTAGCTTTGCACGCTCACTTGCTGGAACACAAAGGTGGCCCAATTGACATAACAATCCATATTGAATGTGAAAATTTGTGACATTCATGCATGTACCCAAGATATGATAGGTGGTGGCGAATTCAGGGTCATACTGATACAGTTGGGGCCACTCAGATGTTGCATTCCCATAGGAATGGAGCACGGTGGTGAGTTAAACAATGGGAGGTCAAATGAGGTGGTCATCTACACGATTTGTACTCCCTGTCTTATACTTGATGTTAATATGGAACTGTTGCAGGTATGTGGAACAATTTTGATGGAGAACATTCTGTAATTTCCCCTGTGTCTATATGAACTGTAGAGGTTTGTGATCAGTGTAGATGATTTTCTCCTTTCCCTGAATGTAATGTTTCCATTAGCGACATGCTTGCAAAATGTAATACACTTCCTTGTCATAAGTGGGGTATTTCCAGATGGTATTTGAGAGTGTATCACTATGGTATGCCACTAGATGACTATGCTAAGTGAGAATTTTTCCTACAACATAGTCAGAGGCATCAATTTCAATATCGAATAGTTGTTTCATATTAAGTAAGGAGAGTAATGGAAATGAGCACAAGCGATGCTTTAGATCATCAAATGCTTGTTTTTGTGCCTTCCCCCATTCAAAATTTTCCTTTCCACCACATTTGGTCACTTGGATAAGGGCCCATGCAATATGGGAGAATCCTAACACGAACTACGATAGAATTTCGCAAGCCCGAAGAAGCTCTGAAGCTTGGTAAGTGTGGCCAGGGATGGCCAATCACAGATGACTTAGATCTTAGCTAGATCCACATGTACCACATGCTCATCAACAATGTAGCCCAAGAAGTGGACCATGATCATGCCAAAGGAGCATTTTTCCAAGTTGGCATATAGCTTGTCTTGTCGTAGAGTGCTTAAAACCTGTTGAATATGTTGCATGTGTTCCTCCCAAGTTTTATTGAATATGAAGATGTCATCCAGATATACCACCACAAAAGATTTGGTCAAGGGTCTCAATACATCATTCATTAACCTCATGAAAGTTTTTGGCGCATTTGTTAAGCCAAAGGGCATGACCAACAATTCGAAGAGACCTTCTTTAGATTTGAAAGTTGTCTTCCATACATCAGTTGGTTCTATGGGAACCTGGTGGTAGCCAAACTTCAGGTCTTGAATAACTTCAATGTCTTGAGTTGGTCAAGAATGTCATCAATGTAGGGAATTGGGTACCAGTTCCTGATTGTAATATTTTTTAATGATCTGTAATCAATGCAGAGCCTCCATGTCCCGTCTTTCTTCTGTACTAGTACAGTCAGGTTTATGCAGGGAGAGGATCTAGGTCGCATGTGCCCCTTTTGAAGAGGCTCTTGGATATGACACTTCATTTCATAATTTTCCATCAATGAAGGACAATAGACTGGTCCGTTGGGTATAGGTGCACCAGGGGTTATATCAATTTGATGCTTGACTTGACAGTGCATTGGTACCCTGGTGGGGAGGAGAAGATGTCTCTATACTCTTCCACGATCTTGTCCACTTTCTTCTGTTGCAAAGAGAGGATCTTTGTATAGGTTACGGATGTGGCACCGACCTTTTGCTCACTCCAAGAACATATCACAAATAATACAAACTTCTTGGTTTGTGAAATGACCTTACTGCATTGCTTAGCAAAGATTAAAGAAATAGCAGTAGGCGGCGCTACCTCTGGTATCCTGTAGAATTGTCTACCCAAAGTAATAATAACATCGTGTGGTCTAGAATCATACACAACATATTTCTTCCATAAATATGGTTTCCCTAACAGAACTTCAAAAAATTCAAGGGGAGAAATATCACCCAATACCTCGTCTTGGAAGGGCTTGATGTCGTAGCGAAGACGACTCTATTGGCTGACGCAAAGATCTCTTCCTTATTGGAGCTAGTCGATGATGTAGGGATGCGAGTGCAGTGTCATCGACAGGTCTAGCCGCTTGACAAACTCTGATGAGATCAAGTTCTTATGACTTCTTCTATCGACAATGAAATGAAGCAAAGCCCTCTTTACACACATCTATGAGTGAAAAAGGCAGTCCCCTTCCTATGGTTTCCTTGGTGGGACTTTGGTGGTAGCGACAGTTTCATTGGGTTCAACATAGATAATCCACTTTCCTCTTTCTGGATTTGATTCAGAGTCATAATATGCCTCTGAATAGGAAGCTTTCACCTCGAAAACCAGTGATTTCTTGGAGCGACATTCTTCGGTGTTGTGCCAAGGGATTTTATGATATTCACACCACTTCCCTGTGTCCTTCTTCAGAATCTCATTACCCTTCTTGGGTTGTGTATTGGACTTGTTTTCCTCAGAGTGGACATATTTTCTATGTCCCTTGTTTTGTGGGTTGGTGTCGCCTTTTCCCTACTTCGGCTGTGAGGGGTTTGCAGATCCAAACTCTCGCCTATTCTGCTTAAATTTTTACTCAATATTGACAACATATCTATAAGTCGCACCCAATGATGCAATGTCCAGAAACTTCATTTCTGTTTGAATGTATATATTCAGACAACCATGGTATTTTAGCACCAGATGTCATTTAGATTCTTTGATGCCCAATTTGGTGCAGAAGGTATGGAAAATATTGGTGAAATATGGTATTGTCTGGTCCCTTTCCTAACGCAACATGGTCCATCTTGTGTACTGGTCCTCGTAGCTTCCAACATGGTAGTACTATTCTTTAATGGAATCCATGAAGGAATCCCATTATAGGAGCGACCTCAAATATTGCATATTCCTCTATGGCCCTTTGATCAAAGTAAGTATCCCACTAGTCCTTAATATGGGGGACGACCTTGAGGAGTGCAAAAGTAATATTTTCCCTATCGAGAAAATTGTGGAATGAAAAATACCCTTTGAGAAAATTCAATAATTTCTCTACATCATCCGCATCTATCAGTCCTTCAAATAATGGAATTTCAAAATTTACTTGTACCTTGAAGGGGGTTGCGTGGCCACTTGATGAATATGTATCTCCTAAGGGAAGTTGGTGAAGGATCTGCACAAATTTTTCCATCGTTTTGTTCCTTTGTCACGCAAGTTCTTCCTCAAGCAACAGTTTAAAAGGATATCATGCTCCATCATATTTATTCTATTCCCCCATGAGTTGTTGTCGGGATTGACATGACCGATCTTGCAAAGGATCGACTGGTTCAAGTTCCAACTTCTTGTACCCAGATCTTGTCGGGGACATGCACAAATAAAAACAAATGAAGAGAAGACACCTCTGATACCATTGATCCATATTTATGAGCGGAACAAAATGAATAACATATTGAATAAAATAACAAAGAGATATAGAGAACAACATCATATATAGAGTGAACAATAACTTCTATTGAATAAAGAAAATAGGTTGAAACTGTAAAACTGTAGAACTGAAAAACAACTTGCTCGAATGGTGGTATCTATATCTAATAAGAGATGTGTCTGGTACGTGAATTCGTTGAAGCAAAATGATTACAATGAGGCTCCAGAGGCATTTTTTAACATTACTCATGAATTCCAAAACCCTAGACATCCAAAAACCTAACTCTATGAGATGAAATGCCAAAAGTTATGTGGGCCCCGATGGGTAAGTTGGTACCTCAACTTCACGGGGTCATAAATTTTGTATACCATCTTTGTTTTACGCATGTGATAGCCCATTGTTAAGGAATTTTTGATAAATACACATTATTCTATAAAACTCTCACTTTGTCTACCATTTGACACTGGCAAGCCCAAAAGATGTCGTTTAGGGCCCCAAAACGGCCCTAGAAGTACAGAAAGAGGTAATCACATAAAAAATTCCAAAATAAGTCAGTTGGATTAGGTGGGTGGCCACCAATATCCACGTGGAAGCTGTGTAGGGATTCAGACAGCCTGGGAAATGCAGAACCCACAATTACAAAGAATTACAAAAGAACGCGTTGAACTAAAAACTGCCAAGATGAGCCAGTTGGAATAGGTGGGTGGCCACCAATATCCACCTGATCAGGCGACCAACATTGTGTTTAAATCCAATTTCCTGCCATGATTTTTTCTTACCTCTCATTTTGAGTTTCAATAGTCTATATATATGCAGGTGGTCATCTAGCCATTCTAACAACTCAAGACATGATTTTTTGGCCCCTTATGGTAGACTCTTAATTCTATATGAGACTTGGTGCTAGTATTGGTTTTTATTTTTGGCAGTCTACGCACTAGGTCGAATGATATGTACTTAACACTTTGTTTCTTTAAGGTAATATAAGGTCTAACTTACAAAAAAAAAGATGAAAGGGAAAATGGTTGAGAAGGGGAAGGAATGTTCAAGATCAGACATTCTATATCACTCAAATGTTTATAATTTTTATGTTTTTTTCCATGCACTTTGGGCTACAGGAACTATTAGTAATAAGTAAGTTGTTGCTATATTACTCACTACATGAAAACCAATGGAAACCAACCATTTTAACCAAATTTTTGACAAACTAATACAATTTTCCAACTCAAATTTCATTTTTTATCCCAAGTTTTTAGTTTGAGGTCTTATTTGGCCTCACATCAAGGCAAGGGACAATTTATGTGAAACATTTCATTTGAAACTTAGCAAAGAAAGAATCCATTAAGATGTGCTACGATGTACATCTTTTTAGGTGAATTAATACTAGATTTGAGGTTAGTATTAGTTCATATACATTTAATGTTTATGCCTTTTGTTTATCCTATCATAAGTTTCATTAATTCCAATTGAAATTATATTTTTTGTTGCAACGTTCAACGATTATATCTTAGTGAAGTCTAGTTGTATCTTGTATGCAAGATCTACCTCTATTTTCTCTTGGCAAGAAGCATCCATTTCCTCATATCTCCATGGACATTCTTTCATCCTTCCATTATTTCTGTTGACAAGGTGCAATGGCAAGTAGATTCAATGGAAAGAACAGTTGAAGATCGAATGATCGAAATAAGCAAATGAAAAATCACACAACCTAACAGAAAGTAGTGTTTCAAAATCTTGCTTACTGAAAATTTCTTATTGTTCTTAAGGAGTCTGGAGTTACCACAAGCGTGTCAAACTATGCAAAGCTTAGCTTTTCCAAACACAAATATGTTTCACGTACTATAAGAGTTCACCTACATATACACGAAATTGAAAAGTGGTAAATTTCCTTCCTAATGGTCCAAAAAAATAAATCTAAAAGAAAATATCTAAAAACAAATCATCCTTTCTTTAAAAATTATGTATTATTTTGTGATTGATGAAAAAATTATAAGAATTAGAGCTCTACCAAGGAGTAGTAGTTTAAATTTTAATTATACAAAAAATAGTTTGCAAGGAAAAAAAAAATGCCTCATGATTAATAATATTTTCTTTATCTAAATTATGAGAAAACATTGTATTTTCATAAAACTACCACATGCCTTGGAAAAAGGTTGTTGACTTTGTGAGCTAGAAAACCAGTATCTACCTCTCTTGTTGTAACCTACAAACGACAATTTTTTTTTCTTATTCCTTTGTTTTTTATCTCTGTATTTCTTAGTTTGATGGAATGCACGCTTGCATTACAGTCTGTGCAAACGTTGAATGGATTGAGAATAGACACATGTATAGAGACCAACTTGTTCCCAAGCCTATACCTATATCTATGCCCTATCCCTTTATATGTTCCTTCGTTAAGATCTGTATGATCTGTATCAATTTATTGAGTTAAGATGTATTTGTATCCCTCTATATGTTCCTTGGTTCCTGTCCCTTGATCTGTATCAATTTATTGGGTTAAGATGTGTCACTATTTCTTTTCTCTTTTCTCTCTCTGAACTATATAGGATTTTCACTATATAGGGTTTTCTCTTGCCTTGATTTAGCTCTCCAAGGCCAATCCTACTAAATCCTTCCCAAGAACATCGCTTTCCATTTCCAGTCAAAATAATAGACTACAATTCATCAAATGATCTTTGATAAAGACTAATTGACCTTCCTCACAACCTACCAACCCACATAAACTTCGGACCTCCACTTTAGACCCCGTACTTTTCCTCTCATAAGAACCGTGAAAACATCACGAGCTGGTGAATGAGAAGCTTGGGGTGGAATATGCGTTACATCTGAACTGAATCAAATATATGGGATGCGTACAATGGGATACGTTTCACCTTGGTTTTGAGGGTTGGCTAGGTCTAGGAATTGCTACTTTCTCACTCTAAACTCTTTCCCCACCTGATATTTTGATTTTTATATATGCCCTCCTAGCCCGCTTTCTATAATTTCTGGCTCTCCTAATTAAAGACAAAAACAAATGCAACCAAATTAACAAAATAAGTAGTGAAGCACTCGAGCACTCAAGTCAAGCAATGAAAACCCTAAGTAGTTAATCACTTGAGCAATCAGGTCAAGCAATGGAAACTTTTCCCCTCTACCATAAAGGTAGGGACTTCTTGTTCTGGAGCTCATCTTGTTTTTCATGTCTCTAATAATTATTTGAATAAAATATTTGATCACTTGGATCAGGTGACACATGGCTCAATTAAAGAGGACCTTTCGACACTTACGAATGAGTGGGTAATAATGGCTTGGTGTGGAAGGTCTCCTAGGTTTTCTCGACCTGTGTCACTTATCTAGCTCATGTTCTTGTGACAACATCATGTGCTCCAAACATGGATGGAGGCTTGACTGAGCATGATGAAAAAACGATACTGCAGGAGAAGGATGGTTATGACTCTTGGATTTCTCCGGGTGCTGATGGTAATGACCTCTTCAATGTCCACGAGTGACCTGAATGGATCCATCCTAGTTGACATTATGTTTGAGTGCAGGATGAGGTTTCTAAGGTTTGTCTTGGTTGGTTCTGGTTGTTTATGTTCTTCATTATTCTAATTCTTGGCAAGGTTTGTAGTCTCAGGTCTGGTTATTCATGGCACCCAGGAAATGAAAAACAACACATTTTCTTGAGCATAAAATGAGGGTTTCTCTCATAGTTGAAGAGGAAAATGTGCATTATCAGTTTTTTGTAGTGTTGGGTGACAAGGAAACAATGTTGATTATGGAGGAGGAGGTTAGGACTATGTGCACGTATACAAAGGATAAGGTCGTTGACAAGCAGGTGCAGAGCATCATTCCTTACCTTGGCACCAGGAATAGAGACACCAAGTTCCACTACACAATGCAGTTGTATTGGCATATCAAGATGATGGTGGCTCAGGGTATGAGGCCACAGGAGTAGCAGTTCAAGAAATTTATTCAAAGATTGCAAGCCCTGCAGTGACAGAGAAACATGTTGATAACATTGGTCTATTGGTTGGTCAAGAAGCATGGGGACATCCTTCAACTGTAAAATGACAAAGGAACTCCATCGAGCTCTAGGCTTGCCGCTTTGCTGACTCATCCCGATGCCTTTCATCACAAGAACACACACCAGGTTCATGATTTAGATGAATGATAATCATGTTTTTTTTCAAACTCTTCACCATATGAGTCTACTAGTTTTTATAATGTTATATTGTTGTTTTCGTCTCACTGTAGTAGATAGATATTCAATATGCTCTCTATTTGATATGTCTTTTTGGTAGCCGGGGTAAATGGTATAAAAGGATAAACTATCTTAGTTATTAAATCATTCTAACATATTCACCTTGTTTTAAAAATATCTTTGGATTTATATTTTTATGGGATAATTTCTATGAACTTCCTAAGTTGCTCTAGGTGATTGTATAAACATAGTAAATGCGATGTACAAATTAAATCAATTTATTGATTTTCAATAATATCAATGATTAAGGGGTTAGCTATTCTTCTGATTTACATTTAATACATTATCATGATAAAAATATCTCGCACGGATACCTTGTTCATATGTTAAATATTTAATACATTATTATGATTAAAACTCTTCACACCGATACCTTGTTCATATGTCGAATCTTTATTTTATTTTTTATGTAAATCAAATCAAATTGACTTAGGGATTTATGGGTATTGGGATTTACATTTAAGGGATTATCATGCTTGAAATATCTTCACACGGATACCTTGTTCATATTGTAAATCTAAATCTTTAAATTTGATGTAATTCAAATTAAATTGAGTTAGAGTTTTAGGGTATTGGGATTTACATTTAAGGAATTATCCTGATAAAAAAAAATCATCGCACGGATAATTTGTTCATATTTTAAATTTTTATATAAGTCGAATCAAATTGAGTTAGGGATTTAGAATTAGACATATGGATGTTGAGGGAGTTAGGGATTTAGAATTAGAGATATGGATGTTGAGGTTAAGGGATGTAGGGGTTGGGTTTTATGAGTTAGAATTACTCAGTGGGTTAGGAATCGTAGGGTATAATGGAATGTGGTATGAGGTTAGAGGATAAGTATAATTAGGAAAATCTTTATAATTTTTATTTTTATTATATATATTTTAAATTTTATAATGTTTTATGAAAATTTAATTAAATTTGGGTATAGGATTAGGGATAGGAATTTGAAGGT